>JAQIXX010001034.1:0-40648 GCA_034700605.1 Willowsia nigromaculata
TCATATTTTGCGGAATTTACAAGAAAATAGTGCTAAAATTTGCGAAAATTTGTCCTATTTTATGTCCTATTTTGCCGTTTTTTCGTGCATATTTGCATACATATTTTTTCATTTTTCTTGCATTTTTCCTCGTTCTCTGATGATAACTATATTTAATGACGATGATACATTTACGGTGCGGTTACTCCACCAAAGGTAGAATGTATAGATGAGTGACAGAGGGAGAAGGGGGTGTTTGTAAGTGGTGGCAGTAGAACTCGGGCGAAATTACTTTTACATACGCTCACCATGCTAATGAATGGATTATCGATGGCTTTATAGCAGACAAGGCTTGCATAGTCGGGTTTGCTTTGAGCTGTTAATATAACACATCATAAGAATGGAATTGCTAATAAAATCTATTTTACGAGGGGAACCTTTAAAAGCTAATAATTTTACACGTAGACGTGTGTGCATGCATAATTCCTATTTATATGTAATACAATATGTAATGCAGAATGTCATTCATTCTTTTACGATGATCCACCTTCATTTTCATTAAAGGGCCCATAAATCATTAGATGGACTGTCTAAACTTTTATACTATTTACCATATCACATTGCTAAGCTGGCAACCAATGATGCAGTATGTCGTAGACGTGCGCGTGACAAAAATCCTCGTAATGCAAACCATTTTTAGGATACTAATCCCCTAAAGCTAAATTAAAATACATCAACATTTAATGTCTACTAGAACAGTAACGTTGTCGTAATTTTATGTAGCGCATGTAAGAAACCTGAAAGATAACCTGTACAATAGTTTTTAAGGCTGATAGCAAAGTTGACGAAAATTGTCCTTATTCGTTTGTACAAGCGGCAACAACAGTGCTTACATTAGGTATGGAGGCATTACACCGTGACATACGGTGTGTTATTCTATGTCTTTTATGATTTATGAGAAGAAGTAACATGCAATGTATCAGCTGAAGGGAGCAAGAGATTTTGACTAGTTTACAATAACGTTCTCTTCCACCTTCCTCAACTATCGCGCTTTCTCTCCTGTTTTCCTGCTTGTGTAGAAAGAAAATACTCTTGGTCCGACTACTCCTGTCTTCCTGTTTCCTTTACCAACCAGAAATACTACTTTTTGCTTCCTATTACAATCGTCTCCAGTATTTTTTCTCCTCTCTGTTCTCTGGATTCTTAATATTTCAGTATACAAGTGCACCTTATTTTGTGCATGTACATCTTACCCGAAAATGATTATAAATAATATTATTATTATTTTCGATTTCTCCCCATGTCCATGTGCTTGAAAGTGTATAACATTCACATGTGTTCTCTCCTGTCGCCCTGTCCTCCTGTCATAGTTTTCACAGAGAAAAGCTGCCGCTTTTACTACCCAAAGAACAGCAATAAAAGGAGGTCCGCCTCTTTTCCTCCTGCAATAACATACCACACCTATATAATAACATGAGACCGCTGTTCCACCACTAATACTTTTCTCCAATAATATATAAAACATGTAGGTTTTATATGCACACATTTTAACTATCAACAATAATAAGGTACACTCACAGATGTGACCGTGACGGTGATGTCGTTGGTGGTGGCATGGACTTTTTTGCCTGTAGGTAGCGAATATATGTGTTATTGTTATTACATATTGGAAACATGCACCAAGTAAAAGCCGCGTGTCCTGTCTTGTCCAAAAAAACTGTATACTACACCGTTGTTCTCCATTTCCCTGTTCTTCTCCCTTGGTGTTGTCGAGTTTAATACTTCATCCCACTTCTTCCCTCTCTCTCTCTCTACAAGTCCATCTATAATAATATAGGTTGTTGTAAATTGCAAGTTGGAAACAGTCCTGTCGACTTTTCTCTCCTGCTCTCCTTCACCGCCACCACTACCACCGTGAAAAGCGAATTGGATAATATTATTGCTGCTGTGCTCATGAAAATGTCCGTCCGTGGTACCGTTTATGATCCCTTATGAATTGTTGTTTGCCTAAGTATATTCGAGTTTGCCTGTCTGGAGGAGCGATATAAATGTACGCTTTCCTTTTCACCTACAAACAAGCTTTTATTATTATTGGTACTCTGGTTGGTGGAATACGGAGAAAACCTGGGAAGTGAGAATACAAGCCTCATATTATTTTACGGTGGTGGTGGTGGTGATGCAAAAGTAGAAATTTATATGGTTTCTCGACTCTCTATTTTTTGGATCAGAATAAAAAGAGAAAGGGAATAAAGAAAAGAAGGATCGAGAATTGTTGGATATGTGAGCTGTGAAAATGGAAGAGAGCGACCATAATAATATGCTAGCTAGTTAGTTTATAGGAGAAGAGCACACGGCGACACACGCGATTGCCCCAGGTGGCTCACAGTCTCTCTCCTTCTTTCTCTTTCCCTCTTTTCAGTCACTCCATTTTATATAAATGTAACCAGATATACTCACATATGCACTCAAACACACACACACACGAGCAACACAATGGACAGAGAAAATATAAGTCGGAGGACACTTGACACTTTGCATGATGAATGGCTTTCCCTAAGAGATTTATAAGTCCCTTTCCGTTTCAGCTCGATATTCCCTCTCTCACTTTACTCCTGACTTAACTCACACACAGTTGTGTAGCCCATTCTGAGTTGCTTCAACTGAAGCTTTTGGTCTGAATATGATGATGGTGATGTGATGGTCTGAAAATTTTAGAAAGAGGAAGAATATGAACCATATCATCATCATGATCATCGTCATCATACCATATCGCTTGTTAAATTGCACGATCACGGTGGAAAACTCCACCGTAACGTATAGAGGCTCTAGGGTTTCCTCCATCCATCTACCACACCTACTCTACTACAGCAAAAACTTGTTAGTTTTTGGACAGCATTGTAAAGATATGATAGGTATATAAGGTGGAATTCATGACGAGGTAGATTTCCGCTGGTGTTACGGAACTGAACATATACACAGCGAGAGAGGCAGAAAGAGATAGCAGCAGAGCAAGTGAGAGCAAACTAATCACACGTTTTCCTACCATTTCCGTTCTTTCCCCCGTAAAATAAGACTATATTATTATACCTATGAAACTGTTCAAGTTTTCGTGAAAAGTGAGAAATGGAGTTGTAGCTGAGTTTTGTGCGAGAGATATGAATGATGTTTTTTATGTATAGCACACATACACAGGGAAAACAGTGACGGTGATGTCTGTCTCACTGTCGCCTCTGATCTCATATCAAAACTTGTCTCATAGCTTCTGGTCACAACAGAGCGGTCTCGTCGTCCTTTGCTTGTGTACCTTTGAGTGTGGCAGAGAGGGAGGTGGCGGTGATGGTAAAACATTTTGGATATGCCATCTCATCTTTCTTCGTCTACGCTTTCCTCCAAACAGAACAACATTGTTGTGGCCAGAGACCAGGCCTCCATCCTTTTCTTGTTCTTCGGGTGAAACATTTTTTTGTCTGATTCCATTTCTATAAAGTGGATTAATATTATTTGTTATGAATGTATAACCATAATAATAATAGTAATAATAATATACTGCCCAAACTTTAGTCCATAAAGTATGCATAAATGCGTTCATACTCGCACAACTCAAACAACTTCGTTTTTGTGCTCGATTTTATCTACCACATCTTTTCTCCTGGATCTCTACTTTCCTCCTATACTTCCACCAAACCTGCATAGGCAATATTATCATCCATTTCATCACTACCCCCACCACCTCAGGTCATTTCTTATTCTACACGGAAACTTTTCCCTAATGCATTTTACCTTGTGTACATAAAAAAGTCAGTCAAATAAGATCATGTCCAGAACCATATATTATTATGACGATGATATGAACAAATCCGATTTTCCCATGTTGACTTTCCTGCTCATGCAGTAGAGTATCGCCTTATAGTATTGACACCATCACAAAATTTATGTTTCTTCTCCAAAGCATAAAGGTATGAATATGAGCCATGCAAAAGAACTTAAAGATAAGACGACAGGCAATAAGAACAAAAAGCCAGGGACAGGACATTATGATGATAGATACACACACGAAAAATGAGAGGAAGAAAATCGATCATCTTATCATCATCATTCTTTCCTTTCACTAGATGTGTCGTCTTCACAGAAAGCGGCATGTATCTAGGTGGAAGTAAACAATGCAAAATCGACCAAATTACTTGTTCTTTATTCTGGAAAATGCGGCGCACAATATTTATTTTATCCAGGGATGCTGATACAAGCATCATTAAATAACAAAGTAGATGTTGATGGTGAAAATAGAAACCTAAACGTGTTTTGGTAAACCTTCTTCATGGTATTTGGTGTAGCACTTGGTAAGCAATAACACGTAAAAACATCAAGCTCCATAAAAAATTCACCGAGGAAAGTTCAACGTTCACCGTTCGGGTAATCAAGTTATTATCAGTTTAGTTGTTTTTCTTTTGTGTGTGCATTATGACGGAATATACGCCTCGTTTGCCCGTGTGTCGTTAATACAATATGTATGCAAATGATCAAGTCAAGCCACTTCCATCATATTTTTTCCATAATAACATTTTCTTTTCTACTCTTTCTCCGCAACAAGGAGAGAAAGCTAAGAGAGGAGAGAGTGATAAAGAAAAAAAGAGGGCATTAACCATTTATGGATAATATTTACGGTTAAACTGGCAGGGAAAGAAGATAAATAACATTATGCAATGGAACAGCAACACAACACAGCATACCTCCATAAATATTACAGGATATCTACTAAATATCAGCACAACGGCAATAAAAAAGCATCAGGTACATTATAGGTGGATATATCATTATATATAAATTGCACATTTGCAGCATAACACAAACTTTCCAAAGCAAACAGAATAAGACCTGAGGAGAGAGAGGGAGAAAAGGAGAAGGAAGAATTTCCTACTATGAAGCAGGAAAAACTAAAGACGGATGATTTATACTCTCCCATGAAATCAAGGTCTCTGATCTTTAAATAAGCACTCGAGTTTGGATTTAGGATTCCATGTCGGCATCATCATCAACATCACATATCATGAGCGAGAGAGAAAAAAAAGCTTTGATCGCCTTCATATCGTCATCCTTTTTTTCTACCGTGTACTTTACGTGCTGCGTATAAGCCTCTTTAAGGGTAAATAGCTCTGCTCTACTGCTCCCTTGAGCATTGGCCTGAATTTTCCCCTAGCTCCGTTGTACCAACTTCTTCAATTTCTCCTCTTCTTTTACTTCTTCATACAATTTTTCCTCTCTTCACAGTTCACTGAAATAGAGAATAGGTATATATAGATTACGACTTACATAATATGAGGTCTATGTACCGCTCATATTTTTTAGACTTTAGTGAAGAAAGCATTGAAAAATATTTGAAGTACATGTAAGAACAACAAAGAGGAAATAATGGGGAATGGAGGAGCTCACGTAGGAAGAAAGGAAAGTAAACAAGAAAAAAATGTGGAGAGCGTGAGAAGCTATAGTACATGTAAAGCCAAAGCCAGTAAGCAAATAGGGCAAAAAGGTAGGGTGTATCTGCTGCGTAGAAAACCTGTTGTTGTTATTCAAGTGTATAATGCTCGTATGGCTGATGTACGCTCCCATTCGAGGAAAATGAGGTTGAGATTATACTCGTCGTTTCATGGTACATGTATACATGCCTATATATAATAATATAGTTTGTGAATATATGCTTTTTATACAAAAAGTTTGAGGAACTTGTTGTTGTGGTGTGTGTGTGCTACTCCTTTTGTGTTTGTAAAAGATGAAGAGTCGTGATAAAAACAGAAGCCGAAGCTGTGAGCAGAAAGAGGATTTTTTTTCTCTGACAAGCAATGCCTTACAATAGTAAATCGCTAACTGAATTAAAATTGGTTTGTTTAAGATCAATTTTTAGTGCTTATTATGATGGTGAAAACCGTTTTCCCAAATGGCAGTATTTATGACCTGTACTAGAGGTTTTTTAGTAGATTCAAAAAACTCCAACTTGGCTAGGTTGGGTTTTATATGTGCCCTCACTACAAAAACAATTGCAAATCGTTCCTGATTTCGCTCTTTAAGAATGTAATGTATTGAGTTTGAGTCAAATAAATAGTTAGAAAAATGATCAACAAAAGGCAGACTTATATGGTTTTTAAAATCAACTTGATCTTTGAAGCAACCAGATTGTCAGTAGCCCGTGAAATCAATATAATGCTGACTCATTGATAATAAAAAACAATGTCTAGCAAAACTTACGATTAGTTCAACTCAAATTGTCATAAAATGGGATAATGTTTTTGGTAAAAGCAAAATGAACAAACCTTAACCATGTATTTTCTTACATCTAGCCAACAAAATGGTTTAATTATAGGTCCTAAATGTTTCCATTTGGGAAAACGGTTATCGCCATCATAATAAGCACTAAAAATTTATCTTAAACAAACCAATTTTAATTCAGTTGGCGATTTACTATTGTGAGGCATTGCTTGTGAGAGATGTGGGCTCGGCAGAACTGCCGAACATGAAAAAACATAAGAAGGTATTGTGTGGAAAGTAGAGCGGAGAAGAAAGGGAAAAAAGAAGAATAATGTGGAAAAGCCCATTAGCAAGGTATATTTTGAGTCGGTAGGAGACGACGATGTAGAGAGAAAGAGACTTGAGGGAGTGAAGGAGAGAGTACTGTGAAATCAGCAGGGAACGACTGGGAAAGGGATAGGTAGGTATATTATAAAAATGAGAGAGAATGAAAGTGGAGGAGAGAGAGCTGAGCTGTTTTGTGTCTGGCTGGGAGCTGCTCTCGGATTTGAGCTACACGTTACGTATCAAAAGGTACACAGCGTGATGGCGCAGGTATTTTCCTTTTGTGAGGCAGGGCTTACCTCAGCATTGGGAGGAAACAGTATGTTATCCTACCTGTGTTGATGGCAAGTTGCGGTGGTGGAGGAGGAAGGAGAAGAGCTCAGCACAAGGTGGAATAATATATTGATTTCCATTCTCTGCTCTGAGCTTACAGGTGAGCCTCGGATGTGTAAAGGGAAGTCTGCTGATGTTACTGCTACGGTAAAAACTGTCTAGCAAATGTGAGTGTAGGATAGCATGAGATATGCTGATGGTGATCATGATGATGATAGGAGTTACCTTTGTGGAAAGGTAGGTATGTAGACGCAAACTCAACTAATTTTTCAACCTGTACTGTGCCCTGCTTTGCCCCAATCCGGTGTACTCATAGGTAACAAGGAGATGAAGCAAGTGTAATAAAACGTTGTTGGTGGGTTGGATTTAGGGTTGAAAGTATTTTTTGTGAGGATCATTATGCGACTTACCTGTTCGATAGGTGGGCGTGCCAAGGGATCTCCTATCTCAGTGAGCTTCAGGAAAAGGACTGGGGCAGTGGTAGATTACAGCAGTATCAAGGATTTCTCGAATACATTACATACAACTCGAAGCAATTGATATTGTAATTTTTCAAAACAATATCGTGTAAGTTATCACAGCAAACAATACTACATAGTTAAAAGTTGCTATTGTTAAGAGACTTGTGGTCGGCTTCATCATGGTGTCATATTAACCGTCAAATTTGTAAGTTAAAATGTACACACAAAAAAGTTACATTTTTTCAAGTAACGTCTGCAAAGATGATATTCCTTTTTTTACTTTATGAGTCTCATAATGCATAAGAAAATGGCCACTTCTTCAAATCCTACTAGGTACATAATATACACTTCTACAGTTTTACCACCGCTGCGATTATTATACTTTCGTATCCTTCTCCAACATTTATTTTTGTATGCTGTGTATATTCTAAATGGCTAGCGGGAGCAATAATAATCATAGACGGGAATGACTCTGACGATGGTCGAGGTGCCAATTTGGATAAAAGGATTGACTCGAGCCCATTCACGTTGCTCGTGATGATGATAACACAAAGGAAAAGTGCTATAGTTTATTTTTTATGTGTACAGAAAGCATCACAACTTTTCGTATACATGCATTCAAATATATAAAAGACACACGGAGAAAAAGTGACTAGCTTTTATACATTTTCTTCTCCTAGTTTACTTTTACTTACTTTCAATGTGAGTCTTCTTGTCTTTCATTCACATTTCACTCGACCCATTTTGTTTTAGGAGTGAAGCCAATGTATAAGATGAGCATCACCATCATAGCCATGATGATTACGATATTACCCTGAAGGTAGCAGCTTGTCTTGATTTTTTTCCGAGCTACTTTCTTCAGTCTTTCCCTACTCAAAACCTTCGGTGACGATCTGGGCTAGTTCCATATAGATGCTCCACCGGTTAAATTCCCTGTCTTCAAGTTACACACTGTATTGGTGATAATAATTCCATATTCCACTGCTCAGCTCTTCTCCTCCAGCGAAATGGCCCATAAGCTATTATTACGTTATGACGACACATTCATCCATATAACGAGTTATAAGTGAACTTACTTTCACCGAACTAAAGTAACTCATACCACCACGACCAGACATAAAAGCAGTGTTGCCTTCATAATATACCATATATATACAAATGGAGAAAATAATAATCATAATAATGAAGGAGCATTTTGTCTTTGCAGAAAAGTATCAAATCAAATATAAAAGTAATACTATCATCTTCCATACAGCCCATCTACCTTTCATCTAGTATCAAAATCAACGGTAAGAAAAAAAGGAGGACGAAAGGGTGTGGTAGTATAAGTGCATTGGGAATATTATGCTACTTTTGAGCACCTACCTATATCACAAGTTTGTTGTAGCAATACACTAGGACGACGATACGATTACCAATTTTATTACGAAAAGTAACCATTCTCCTCTCTTTTGTATCACCATAATCATCATCCTCTCTTCATCCATACTTTTTTCCAGGCAATTTCTTACTACATGTGTATATGAAGAAGACCAAAAAGACAAGTCGAAAGTATAAAACCATATTTATCATTTTAAGTATAGTTATGTATATTACGGAATCAACGACTTGGATGGCATAGAATATACATAGTGATGATGAAGATGGAGATTGTGTGAGATAGTAATATTATGCATTGTCTTTATTCCTATTCTCTCCTTTTCTCCTTTTTTTCTTGAGAAAATCATCAGCAGAGCGTTAGTTACGGTAGAATGGCGTTGTACTAGTTTCTCCCGATCGAGAAAGTAAAGTTGGCGGTGATACTGTGTAAAGCTGAAGGAGAGGATTTAGGAGAAGTGGATGAAAAGATGTGATGTGATATGATGAGATGGTCAATATAATAATGATTGCAACACATGCCGTGTATTAGACTACTATTGCTACACAACTCTCTAGGTAAACATGTACGTGTAATGTAGGTAAATTTTATATATTGCATACTTTCTCCTTCACTTTTCTCTCTTCTTGCTCCAGATACTTCAAAAAACTTGCAACAATATAAAATCAAGTTTTATGCAAGAAAAACGCCATTTGTTCCACTACACACTTTTCCCCCTTTCCATCTCTAAACCTATTTTGTTGTGCCATTCTTTGTTGTGTATGCTTAAGCACTGCTGCTGCTCCGTGTATTATCACCAGTTCTCAAGTGAAGTGTATTAAAATATGCATGACAATCGCAATAAGGTATACGATATGATATGATGATAATGATGACTGCGAAGAGGATGACAATGATAATGATAATATCACATGAGAAGCACGTACACTTTTCCTTTTATGTTTCAAACAAACGACGCAGCAATGGTCTTTTCATGATGAAAGTAAGTCGTAGTTTTTTTCCTGGAACACTTTTTACACACACACAAAGCAAACAAAATGGTAGCAAGAATGATAGTAAAAAGATCAAGGAAGAAGAAAAATAAAAAGCAATAGAAAAGAAGCACATTCAAAAGTCACTGTGATATTATTATATTCACATGTCATTATTATAGGAGCATAGTAAAATAAAAAATATTTAGTTTTGCATTTGCATTGCATCTTTATAGAGCATATATAGATATCAGTTTAGAGCACATGTAATGTGATTAGGAAGAGGCTGAAAAGTAGACAAAAATTGTCTGCATTCCTTATATCAAAATAAAAGGTACAAAACTAACTTCAGTATAATCAGGTCTTTTTTGGAACAAAGTACTACACAAAGGAAAGCAGCAAACGATTCAGATGTTGTTTTTCCATGTTTTTCTTTCAGAGCTTGTGTACTAGATATAATGCCAAAAAGCTTATTACTGATGTGTTGTGACCATTTTTTTAAAAAAAGAGTGAGAAACAAGATTCGATTGTGATGTTGGTGTCTTCTCAGATTCTCTTGTAAATGTTCAGATAGAAGAGAAATGCTTTCATTGTTGATGCCCCGTTTATTGTGTAAAGATCATATATGATGTTAGACGAGAGACGGAGAAAAAAAATCTTTTTAGGTGTACATGAACCTGGCATTCTTCTTACAACGACGATGATGAAGCCAGCCAAGGAGCCAGGAAATGATATCCGTCTGTCGTATGCAAATGTTGTGTGTGATTACCCTGTGCTTCTTTAAAAAGCACCAGTTATAAGAACCAGTCTACCTACTGGTCCAAGTTGTATCAATATTCAGTATACTACCACAACCTATCTTCTACTACAATATTATTTGCTCTTGTTGTTGTAACAAGGCATTATTATGTAAATTTGAATAGTTTACGCCACGTAAAAGGATGGTGTGTAGTGTTGGGATGTTTTGATGCTACTGATGTTGCTCTCTTCTGCTTTGCCTTTTTACTCTGTGTGTTTTGCTTCTCTGGCCATTTCCTTTTTTCATTCTCCTCGGCTTCTGCTGCTGTTGTGACTTTTTTTCCTTCTCTTTACCCTTTTTTATACACAATATCATTATTCCTTTTCCTGAGAAATTCTAAAAGAGAACGAAGAATGAATGAAGAAAGCAGGGAAAAGGAGGTCTGAACCTGTTTTTGTGTAATTTTTCTTGCCTTTCTTTCATTCTGTCTGTCTCCATCTCTTGTTCTCCCCATTTTTTGTTTGCTCTGAGCTCTTATATGGCCTACTACTGCAGCTACACAACTGCTGGAGACAATAAGGAAGAAAAGGAGAATTTTTGTAGTCTAGAAGAAAGATACATTAGGATAATTCAAATTTTCTGGTGGTGCCGTACGGGATGGATAAGCAGGAACAAATAGTTTTAATGGATATTATTTGCATCCAAATATCCAGAGGAGACTGTACGGACCGAGTGGAAGAAAAATAAATATTCTTTTAAAATGGAAAGTGTTGCTCTGCTAGGTGTGGCTGTGGCATCCGTGTCATGGCAAGGAGAAAGAGACAACATTATAGGAGTTTATGCTTGTTGCCAGAATAGATTACTGTAAGAAATTGAGAATTGGCTGTGTGATGGGATTTTTCTTTGCGTATTACTCAGATGGGTTTTTAATTCCCAAGCTTCATGTTCTACTTGGGTGAAAATGCAAATGGAAGAAAATGTATATAAATTTAAAAAATATTTACACAATCAGCCACAAATCGATTGTTGTGTGCAAGTCGTTCCTGTACTACGACAAAGGTAATAGTTACATAGTGCTATGTTGAAGAGGAAGGGAAGATCTAAAACTACAAATTAATGCAAATGCATGAATGATTTTTTGTAAGTAAACGAGAGATTCTATTTTGCTATGTCACGGTCAAACACGTAAATCCAAAAAATACAGCACCATTTATTTTATTAAGCAAAAACTTGCACCAAAGTTATATATTATAATTTACTGTTAAAAATTGTATCTGGCACCCTTTGATATTTCTGCAAAGTTTGATGTTGGATTCAAATTCAGAGTACACACGATGTACATAGGTATAGATATAAAACACTTATAAATCGAAAGTACAGTTGGTTTCCCTACTTGTCTGAATAAATGGAATTGGTTAAGAATTCGGTAGCAATAATCGTCCCGACACTGTACACTTCACGGAATCAACATAAAAGTACGGACCCAAAAGGTATCACCGTCCCCAAAAATATGATGCATAAGAAAAAAGGGTGTATTATTGTGACTATTATTGGAAGCCACAAAAAATGTCACTCCGAGTGGAAAAAGGCAATATTACCAAGTTCTTGGAACAGTTTTGCTCTTTTTGATTTTTCGTAACACCAAAACCACATCAGCATCTATCTATCCAACTTATATATTGCCTTTCGTATAAACTTATATGTATAGGGCAGAGATGAGAGATATAGATGGAAAATAAAAGAACTTATGCCCGGATGACAGTTTTGATAGGATATCAATATTATGTGTCTTCTTGGGTTCATAGTTGGATGGATTGACATGAATGTATGCATGCATAGTATATTTTTATTGTGTGATGCATTCTATCATCGAGCCTTTCACATACCTCTTCACTTGAAGTGAACATAATAACAATAGTAGTACCTTACCCAGCCAACTGACTGTAAATAAATAGGATGAGCAATGCGATGCCATGCTTAATGGCGGTGAATGAAAGTAAATATACATGTAAGATCTACTTACTATTTATACTCACCATTCTTACCATTCCATTTGACAAATCATATTCATAACCAATCCACCGCCACCACCGTCAGTCGGTAAAAGTGCATGACGGATGTTTGATAATGATACAGTCATATGGTATGAATGGAGTTCGCGGAAGGAAAGAGGAAGGAAGGAAATACAGAGAGAGAAAAAAGAGTGAATCGAAGAGAGAGAGAGATGTGAAGATATATAAATATTATTGTACCTTTTTCTCCACATAAAAGTATGAATATCAACAATACGTATTAAATAACTCTGTGCTCATTCATACGTGCGTCTGCTATCATACATGTACTTAGGTTTTTACGTTTGCAAGTAATTCAACAAAAGGAAAAAAGTCACCAATCTTCCTCTTCTTCATGCTACCGAGTCAGTAAATACGCACAAGACCTAGAGGCAAGGGGATGCATACGTTGGAGGAATAAGTAGGGGAAAACCTTTTCTCTTTTTACAGATGATGATGAGATTCATATCCTTCTTCTTCAGGCTTACTTTCATTCATTCAGCTTTCGCCTTTCTCGCGGAATAAATAAAAGACGTATGTATAACAATAAAAGTACTTAGAAATATGTAGGAGGAGGAAAAAATAAAATAAGGGATGTCGTGAATTGTGTACTCTTCTGCTAAAACATTTGTGTACTTTTTGGGTTGGAAAAGAGGTTTCTAGAATTGGAAGCATGTATGATGATAAGATGAAACAGAAAGTAAAGTAAAAGTAAGATGATTGATGCTGGTGAAAAAAAAAAACATTCACCGAAACAAAAATTCTCTTTTGGTATGCACACGTGAACATGGTAAACAACCTGTTCGTCATCACTTGAGATGTAGGGAAAAAATCTTTGCAAAAGTAGAGAGCAAACAGGATGTTTAGGGGAAAGTGGGGGAAAGAAGGGAAATAAAAAATAAAGCAAAAAGAGTGAGTGAATGAATGACTTGGATAAAGAACATTTGTAATGCTGAATTGTTGCTTGTTTTGGTTAAATAATGGTACAAAAAATGTTTATATTTTTTATGGTGGTGAAGCTGCCGTTAATGTATATGCCATATTCGAAAGAAAAAGGAAACGACAACGGTATTATTGATAGTGCAACTGTCTAGCTCTTTTACCGTTTCTCATGCAATTTTACCTCCGTTCTGTTCTACACTTTCGTTATACCGAAAAAATTTCCACGTAGGTTTATTTCACTTTAGGTTTTATCTGGTGGTTTATGGCTTTAAAGGTTTTATGGAAAGCTTTATGTGTTTTTCTTGGAAATATATTGAGTAAACCCCAACCAAACTAAACTACATATTCTTTTAAATAAAGTATATAATATGTAACTATTCTGCAAACAAATCAGTATCAAAAAGCAAGTTATCCAGACCTCAAAATCATCACACACATCAATGTCTTTCCTTGTATCAATGCACAATAACTTTAAGCTTTACAAACCAGAACCGAATATTTGGTGCGACGACGGTTCGACCCTAGACTGTCTTCTCATATCATTTTAAATGCATGTCAATCTTTTTCACTTTTACATTTTTTGAAGTCTTCATACTCAATCACTTGGCTTTGTTTGCTGCTCCTCATGTGCATGGGTAAAAGCAGCCATACAGACTGGAGCCATTTTATGTCACAATATTTTTCCAGCTGCTTCTATTGTTTATCGAGTCTCCGTCAAATTGTAAGATTTAAAAATGACACAATACAATCATATATATTGTAATGTTCCCTTGAATGAAATCATGTTACAGGAAGTCAAATCACTGACTTGGAACAATATTATCATTGTATTGGGAAGAATACGAAAAAGAAAATTAATATTATTGGCAACAAATGATTATTTTGGGGCGTTAGCTTGTAAGATCACATTCATTTTATTGGTGATGAATTTGTATCGTTGTCTCTCAGCCTGTAAACAACAAAGTCGAAAGATAAAAACATGGTCCATCCGTCTGTCCATCAAGATCTCCCATCCGTTTAGGAAGGAGAAAACGTGGTCACTGAAGCATTTACTACCATTATATCATCATCACATCAACCAACTATCCACCTATTCCGATATATGCCATATATATATAAGCAGCAAACAATAGTCGCATGGGTACAATGCATTTAGAGAATGTGCTTTACTCACGGTTGAAAGCTCAAAAAAGAAAGATCGGAGTAGTTACGGTAAAACTGAAAATGGCTATACGGTGGTTTTTGTTGCATGATGAAGAAGAAACCGGATTGATGGACTTGGAATCACCCTATATTTCCGGTGAACTAGGACAAACGCTTTCATGACGCTGAGTGATTTGAGTGATTTTAGCTGTCGGTACATTTTTCCACTATTGTTATTAATGTAACGGCTGGTGGTGGTGTGGTAAAGATGAAAACAGAAGTTGCAAGGAAAAGAACACACACAGACTGAAAAGCTTACAAACCCGTGACCAAATGAGCAAAAACTAAATGCATTTCACCGCGTTAATGAACTATACATATATGATGAAGCATTATTATCATTATTACCAATATATTTTGCACAATATTATGCGGATATATTGCCTATTTTCTATCGAGTTTATTTTGGTATCGGTTACCTTTTTCAAATTAACAACCTTGAAGTGCACATGTAATAATATTGCTGATAAAAGAGTTTGCAAAAAATGGGAAACCATTTCCTAGTGGATCGCTTTTTTTGTAGGAGTTAATGAAATGGTAAAATATTATTTACACCCCCATCCATCTGTTCATGAGGATTTTGAATATGACGACTATTTCACAGAAACTTGTCAAATGTTTAACACGCATTTCTCGCTTCCCTGCTTTTCCTCCTGCCATATAATATTCTATTTGTTTATGTTGGACTAAAATCTCACCTATCACTAACAACGGCACATATACCTAGCTCCATCCTTGCTCAATAAAGTAACATAAATATACATATACACGCTCAGAAAACCTACACCTCCTGCTGTCAGCACGAAACCTGTTTAATGGACCGATGCAGATGATGGAAATATATACACACATAAGCCACACCGGAGAAACCAGTAAAAGATGAATTGGCAATCATTTCCGTCAATCCTTTACAACTCCACATTATATCGGCACTTTTG
This sequence comes from Willowsia nigromaculata, assembly GCA_034700605.1. NCBI lineage: Eukaryota > Metazoa > Arthropoda > Collembola > Entomobryomorpha > Entomobryidae > Willowsia > Willowsia nigromaculata. Next base: position 15,557 of record JAQIXX010001034.1, read on the forward strand.
TAGCAGAAAAAAATGAATCAGTGAGAAGGAGAGCACCTATATAGCTTTTCTCTCTAAAAAAACGTGTTCGAATAAATGGTTAACCTGCTGATGCAGAGAGTGAGAAACAGAAAGCTCATAAGATTTTTATGAAGCAGATATTTTTCAACGTGGTATAATCATAACAATAATAATGCCAATAATATTATTATTATGGATGAAAGGAGAGATTTTTACATTACACTTTGCTCTCTCCACCACCAACATCCAACGCCATCAATATCTTCGTTGATGTTGGCTAGTTTTCAATGGTGGAGTGGAGGGATGGACAGAAATAGCTCAGCATCATAGCCCCAGTTCAACAGAACACAGAGGAAGTAAAAGGTAAAAAGGTGTAAAACAACAGGAGGGAGATGAGAATGTCGACATTGGCGATAAATCCAGAATGTTGTATGTACATATGTGTAGGCATAAGCCGGTGCAGAGGAAGAAACGAAAAGTGTAAAAAAATGGGAAAGGTTGAGAGGTTTTCAGAGATTTTTTTATGGCAGGAAACGTAACTTGCTTGCTTCCCTTTTGCCATTTATAGCTTAAGTAGATTATGTATGATGCCATATGCCAGCAATATCGTTCACGTAAATCACTCTGCTGTAAATGTAACACCATCATCTTCATATACAACTGATTTTCAAACATTTTTGCTAAATCATCATTACTTCACTTTTTTCAAGGTATTTTAAACAAAACGAAAAGTAAAAGAATATGGCACGATGTAAGTTACATGGCCTACACACATGTAGAAGATATATCTCATCAGTGCCAGTTTTTCTTCAGAATTTCCTCCTGCTCCCTTACTGTTTTTATTATCATTTGAGCTAATAATAATATCCTATCACCTATCCCTATCACCTACACCAGACATAAAATGATGTACCTATACTATTTTACTCATAAACGACAGCTGCTGCTGGTGTTTCTCGCAAAATTGTGAAAGAATTTATGCTGAAGGGGAAACAAATACATGTGTGTTCATCTTACCTTTTAAAACAACGTAACGTCATAACATCAAACTGCACACATGTGTGCTCAAAAAATCTGCAACTTCCAACTTTGCAAGATGAGCATTCGAATTTTTGCAAGCATCTTTCAGCTTACTTCTCAAATAATCAATGTAGGTTGAAATGTACTGATTTCCATTTTTAGACAAGAAGAAGAACGAACCTGCTTTGGTTTTATGAGCTACATTACAAATCATATAACTACGCTTGTATCGCATGAACTCGTTCCCAATATAACACCTTTCAGTTCCATTCTTTTCTTCTTTTGTTACAAGTGTTGAAAGATAAATAATGTGAAATTGGAGTCGCACTGATAAGGAAAGCAAGCATGCAATGAACGCAATTCACGTCCTTTTAAACTTGGTGTATTTTATTTTCATCCAGGTGCTGCCAGGTTGAGAAAAATGTTAAAAGGCAATTTTTTTCAATTCTGCGAAAAAATAGGGATATTATTATCTAAATTTTACATAAATTATTCTGCAAAAAAAAGTTACTCATAAACATGGGAATCAGCTTTGTTTTTGTTTATAATGTGTAATGCATTGAGAGAAAACATTTATAAACATCGTAAAGCACTCTGTCACGATTTCGGAAGTTATTAGTCTGCTTTAGGTCGCTTTGTTTTTTATGTTCAGGATATTTAACCAATTGGGAGCGGCTACATTATATGTGTGCCATCCAGTGGCATATGTACACATACATACATACTCATAATTGCTATTTGTTTTTAAATGAATGCGTTTATAGAGTAATAATGTAAAACTGGAGCCTGTTTTCTAATATATTGTTTAGGTACGAGAAGAGAGGGTAAGGGTAAAAGTATGCAATGCCACAACGGTTATTACTTGTCCTTCGTTCTCTCTCTCTCTCACTTTCGTTTCGTTTGTTTTGCGAAACTTTTCCTTGCTGTGGTCCTTTGAGAGAGAGAAAGAGTGGATCAAAAGCCATAAATCTTGATTCCAACTGACTCCAGAATGAGACCCGTGTTTTATGGAATGGAATAAAATAGATGATTGTTGTTATTAGTATGCACGTATGTACACACACGTAGTGATAATAATATACATGAATATATGTATACTCAAAGGACATATTTAGGTTTTTTGAGGACTACACATTGTACATGTTTTGTGTATACTTGAATTTGTTTTGTATATCCACATGGAATATAATATAAAAACAACAACATCTGCCTTTTTTGCTCTTTTGCACTGTGTACTCTCTTGTGTTGCTCAATTCATCCGGAAAACTCGGACAGAGCACAGGAGTTGCAATAAATATGAATGTGAGGTTGGCTGAGTAGAACTTATATTTACGTTCGAAATAAATACACTGCATGACCTCTTATGTGGATTTATATATACCCTCACTTGATTTCTCTTCCAGCATCTCACCAATTTAATGATATGTCAAACGGTTCTATGGTCAGCAGGGAAGGTGACATGAATATGACACCGTCTTTATGAGTTTCCCTTTTTCTACACTGCACGAGAAGGAGAGTTTGTCTATGCATTTTTACTCATTCACTCCAACCCACTGGAGGGAATAACAATTTGACAAGGTGTACATTTTGACTTACTCTTTCATACACAAGGACATACATATATTGTATCCGAAAAACGTGTGAAAGCTAACATTTCATGCAGATAAAGTGTCTTTAGAAAATATACACGTATTTAAATAACACAAAACTTGAAGCCAGAGTCCACTCAACGTACGTATCTCGTCGTGTCCGGCATCTATTCCTCCTCGACAGTTTACTTTCATGCATTTACTTTCTTCACATTACTTACCGTTTGCTAGTGGCTTGGCAGGTCTAAAAGAGGAGAGAAAAAAGCTAATCTTCTACACTTTCCCTCGTTTTCTCTCTTTTAACGTAAAATGCTTAAGCAAAAAAATCCACACAAAAGAATGGATTTTGCTCACCAGCCCGTTAATAATGATCGGACGTCCTTAATACAAAAAATATCATCGTTCTGATGTACATACTCGCTGCTGCTTCCTATTGTACAAAGTCTCATAGATGGGGATGATGATGATGACGGAGGAAGTGGAAACTTAGGTATTACTTATTATTATGACAAGAAGACGATCAAGCAAAGCAGCAACAATAACATCAATACACCGCCAAAGAAGACTGGACGCTACAAAAGTATGAGAATCACTGAACGATTTTTCTTCCACACCGTTATCTAGTTCTGACAGGACTTTTAGGGATAGACAGTGTGAAAAAAGCGGAGAGAGAGGAGATGATGGTGAATGAAGCCCCTCCATTTTCACTACTCACGTCTTTCGATACTTTCGGAAGTACCTTATTACTACACGGCCACTTCTCCTAGGCAAACTGGAGAAGAAGCTCTGCCGTGGAAAGATTGTTACGTGAGTGAGTAAGTAGAAGCGAACAAGCCAAAAAAGTGTTACGGAGAGTGTGCCAACCATAACATTACACTATAAACATCATTGTTATTATTTACACACTTCATGCTCATGAAACTCTCATTTTATTCCTTCCACAAAAGAAATCCACTGGCTATCATCTGTATTCATACAAATAATGCATTTATGGTGTAACTGACCAACAATGACTAAAGCAAAAAAATCGGAGGCTTTGGGTGGCTTGGCGGTGTGGTGATGGTAGTGGATTTCTAGGAGAATGACGACGATGATGATGGTGATTGCTATTACAATAAAGGTATAACGAGAGAGTGGGAAGTAGGAGGATAATATATAAGGAGGAAAGAAAAGCTGAAAGCTTTCCGATATTATTGAAAAGTAGGAAGAAAGTAAGTCAAATGAGAATGGTGAGTATGTTGTGTGAAGCCTCTTGTTCATCATCTTCTTCCTCCAAGTTTTTCCCCTTCCTTTCTGGCTCTTTTGTCCGTTCACTTTCACGGATACAATGCATAAAAAAAGATTTACCCAGTCCACTTATTTCCCTCACCAAAATAGAGAAGATTTGGGACAAAAAAATCTGTGAGAAGAGATGCACAGGATTTCGAGGAAAAGCAAAGTTAGTCGTTAATAATGCATCAATATATATCATGTCTGCTCATGGCTTTCAAGTTTCAGCTTAAATAGATGTTTTTAAGAAAGTCAAAAATATGAACATCAACTATTTTTAAGTACAAAATATTCATTTTAAAGACTCACTAGAGTTATTTTTTAAAAATAATTTTTCTTACAAAATCATTTGATAATGAAGATATAATGTATCTCATCAGACTCGCACTGCTTTACTTTTTATTGTCTATTTCATTTAATTATAAGCACAGTAAGTTGAAGAAAAAAATTTGATCACAATATGCCATTACATACCTTGATTTCATTACTCCTTCGCTGCTACGTTTACTTTTGTAGCTTTTATTCATCAAGCATTTCTCGTTGAAGATTTTAGTATGCACTGTACATATACGAGGTTGTCAGCATTTAAATGACTTTTTCATCAGATTTAGATCTGATGCCGGTACAAGTAACAGACGTGGTTCTACCACCTATACTCTTTAATTTGGAAGGATAAGATCTAAGAAATCAAAGAGAATCGTGACGCACTTTTCTGTGTTAGCTCCAGATCCTCTTCTGATCTTGATTATTTTTTCATTACGGTCTCCTATTAACCTCGACCTAAGAAAATACTGTTAGAAATCAAGATTCTGTTGAAATACGGGAGAGGTGTGCCGTGTAAGTAGGAGTGGGTGTAGCAAAAATTGTTGAAATTGATCTTTAATCCTTGAAAGGGTTCGACTTCATCAGAATTGGAATGAGTAGTTCTATCGAGATGCTATTTCTTGGAAAGTGTTACTGCAAAAAGGTAATTATCTAATAGAGTTTATATCTGTCTTGCTAGCAGAGCTACTAAAACTTGTCTTTCCTTGTAAGGAGAATATTCATACATACACCACGAAACCCTTTACATTACTCAGGATTTCTGTCACCGGATTGAGTGTAGTAAAGTAAAGAAAGTGAAGTGAGCTGGATCAGTGGATATATAACGGACATTGCATAGCATTAGAATTGTTTTTGTTCTTCACTTTCCCCCAAAATAAAACAATGTAAAGGGAAAAAGGAAAGTTGTCTGTCTTTGTGAACGTGTGTGGTAAGTAGAGAAGATAGTAAGAAAATTATGAGAAAATAGGAGGTGAAACTAGTCATTTCCGTCGTGGAAATGCGAGCTAATGTCCTTACAGCATTACACTTAGGGATAAAACATGGAATACACTTTTCGAAGGGATTTCTTTTTCTTCTTCTTGCAGTAAGTCAGGCGCTAAAAAACGAGACAAGACAAGGCTTTTCGTCTTTTTTTCTCCTGTACGAATTGACTCGGAGGGAAATCTCAGTTGCTAGCATACAGACACACAGGAAATGGAATCCAACCGCACATAGTCGTAGAAAAGGCAGTTGTAGGGCTACTTTACTGATGATGATGACTAAGATGCCGACAATGATACACCCAAAGAGAGAGAGACCTACTACATACTACTACACACTTTTCCTATTTCCATTATTGTTCTCGCTACTTATTGAACTTACTTAGCTCATCTCACTTTTCTTTGGTAAGGAAGACGAAGAGAACAAGTTAACAGGCATTTTCTTAAAGTAGCTGGCTGGCACGGGCACAGATAATGTGGCACCCAACCATAAGGGAATGGCTGAAAGAAAAGAATAATAAAAAAGAGGAAGGAGAAAAGAAGAATGGGAATAGTTTCATATATCCGAATCCGATCCATCTGAATAAAAGTGGGGAAGATGGGATGGGAAAGTGAGAGAAATCCGGATATTTTAAGCTATATAGGTAATATATTTGACACGTTTATATAGTTGTGTGTTATATCCACATCTTATTCCTTTTGCATTGTATTTTCCTGCTGGAGAAGTGTGAGAAAACTCTTCTGCTAATACCCGGTAGCAAATGGTGGCATGTGGTGGCATGATAGTCGTGAATGTACATTTATACCTAGGTATTTGTGCGTATTTTCTAATATTATATATGTATGTACATATGTATACATATGTAATGCTAGTGTGAAAAGTGCTCTTTTAAGCAGACAGGAAGAAAAAGTAACTGAAAGTAATTCCTTGGCTTCCTTTCTATGCCAATAACTCTTGGTTTACAATAAGTGGTCTGGTGGCTGGTAAAGTCACATTAACCAAGAATGCAATACCCCCAAAAAATAATGGACACAAGAATTATGACGAGCTAAAGCACACAATCAGCAATCATTCGGTTAGCCAAAGCCATTATATTCAAAAATCACCTACAAAGAAAGAACTACAGTAAAATGGATCGCTGTCAGCATTGTAGAAATGCATATAACCCAATAGGTAAAATAATTTGCACATGAGTCAAACTCATAAAAAAACAGCAATTACAGATCTGAGCAGAGCTGCTCATTTGAAACATGAATTTAACTGCTGTAAACACTTTTATGTAAATATTGAGTATATGTAAACTTCCCCTCGCTGCAATTTCTTGGTGCATCATGCATTGTCATCATCAACAAGAACATAACAGGATACTTTTTACTTCCACGCACTCATTGCATAACAAAAGAAACTTCCCGTTGAAGTGCTACTACTTCTTATGCATGTAAATGACAGGAAAATGTATCCATTCCTACAACATTTACAAGTTACAACGTGAAGAAAACAACACTACTCCTACAAGATTGTCTATTTTATTCCCTGCAAATCATATTTACATAATGGTCGCATCATCAAAAAAGCGAACAATGTTGTAAGTTGGATGTAGTAGAGATACAAAAGTGTATCATAGTCGCCGATGCAATAATACGCTTCATCATCACAACTTCATAGACGCTTTTTTATACGAGTATAGAAAAGCTGTCCCATCCCTAATCTCAGGGAGAGAGCACACAAAAGACATAAAGATGTGTGTTTGAATATATATGCATTTAGAGACAGCTTCTCACATCACATCTGTTTAAGTTCAACCAGTTCTGAAGGGGTCTCATCGCCTTTCTTCACAGCCATATAATATGCATACATATATTCTTTTTTAAATTGTATATTTATATCACATTGTCGTACACAGAAACAAAAAGTTCGTTTTGGATACGGTACATTATTCCGTGACTTTTTGCCAGTGAAGTGTACGTTCATTGTCTATTGGGATATATATGCGGGGAGAGCAAGGGAGGCACGTATACTTGAAAACGTCGTCGCTGGCTGCTGCTTTTTATTTGGAATGCAAATGACGTTGGAGACATTAATTACGACTAATTGAATTGTTACTAATTACACTGACTTTTCTTTCGCTCCTCTTCTCCTTAATTCTTCTTTCTTTCTTTTCCTTTTCTTCCCCTTGACTGACTTCTTTTTACACAATACCAACACATTTCAATGCACGTATATGCACGATTGTATACATACTTAAATCCACATTACAGGACAAAAAAGGATATAATAAATAGACAATGTACTCCTATAAACTTTCCAATTTTACTATGTGTTTTGCACTTGGTGAGTATATTACAGGATGCATTGTTTTACAATGGTGTACGATGGCACCGTAATGGCAATCATGGCACGATATGGCGAGGCAGTGGATTTTCATTGCTTTCTTTCTTCTTTCCTTTTTCGTCCTCCTTTTATTCTTCTACACTTCTCCCAAGTTTTACCGAAGCGTAAAATTTGAAACCTGTGTGGTCGTCTGAAACATGTGCTCTGTAGGTGGTAGAGATATTCTGTTATGCTTTATGTTACAGACATTAAAGCATACCGTAACAAAGCCACACGATTCTATACAGGTTTATCCAATTCGTTGAGGTTTCCTTTTCGTGAGCTTCTTTCCCGAATAATTATAAGTTTGCTATAAAAAACTAAGTTGGAACACGAATATGGTTTGTGTCTTCGACTGGAATATGAGAATGGATATTTTTTTCTGGCTGCCTTTCCTTCAGAAACATACCTTTTTTCGTCTCACGTTTGTATCGTATTTACATATAGCATCATACTTTTATATGGAAGAATAGTTCAAAAATAATAGGAGGATATACGCTGTAGACGGGAAGTATCATTCATAAGACATGTGTCCTGTTACAACACGCTGTACCTCACTCCATGCTCAGTTACACTTTCTCCGAAGAAAAATGAGGTAGAGAGCGGTGGAGGGTGGTAAAGAAACGTAAGAAAAAGTGTTGCATAATATCTACACAATAAGAGTGAAAAACCACACGTATTAAGGTACATAATTTTTTTTGTGGAAAACCAGAGGAGAAAGGAGAGAAAGGAAACTTTTAGGTTGTATCATTATCATGAAGATTGTTGCAGATGTACCACTTCTTTTTCTCTTCTTTTCATCTTCTTCCGTAACCAATCTCTCACATTTTCTCTTGCTTCTTTTCTTTCACGTATAGTGAACAGCAGCATCATACCACTGCCACTTCTTCTTCACTCCTGTCATTTTTCTTTTGCCGCTTTTTGGCTTCCGTTACCACTTATTTTGCCTGTGCTACAGTTATTCTTCCCTGATTACCGATTCCACAGGAGTCGCATCCTCCTTTTCAACCTTGTGTGCCATGGGATGCCAGATCTGCCTCATGATGATAATGACAACGCAACGGTGCTGCTGTTGCTGCATACCTACTTTATATAACATCCTTTAAGTGTGTATATTCTCTTGATGTTTCTCTTTTTCCTTTTTTTACCGAGAAGTCGGTTGGTTGGATGCTCCCGTGGAATTATTATTATTGTGATGAAATTGCTCACAAAAAAGGACATTTTCCTTATGTTCCCTTTTCTTACTCTTCTTTTCACCGGTTTTTTCTCCGTTCTTCCGTTTCGTTCCATGTGTTAGAAGAGTGAAAAATATGCTTCTTCTCCGGTAGAAAGAAAGGAAGAGAGAGTTTGTTGGCTGGGGTTGTGCCATGTAACTTGTAGATACGTTGTTGTCCCTGCTTTGTATATGAATGCCTTTCTCTCTTCCACTCGATTCCGTCTACTTCTCTTATATATTTTTTCTCTTTCCAAGCAGGCATCTCACGATTCTCATCTCAATCTGTCATGAGCGGGCTAATTAGTCACACGTCAACTACTTTGTCTTTTTTGGAAAGCTAAAAAGAAATCACGTATGCAGTAAACGAGCAAGCTGTTGTGTGTCTTTTCTGTCGGTGGTGGAAGTACAGACGGAACTCTGGTGCTTTTGTGTGTCTCCTTTTCCTCTACTCCGGGCACGGTGGGATTTTTTCTCCTTTCGTTGGAGGATATGTTCGTATGTCCAGGCGAGTTGCTAGAAATTAGTTCAGGACACTTGTTTTGTCACCGTCACATAATTTCTTTGTCTCTCCTGTGAGTTCATAGGAAATTCAAGCTTATATAAATACGTACATACCTACACATACTATCTCATTTAGAAAAAGGAACATTAATTTCTGCCAGACACTGCTTCTCCGAATATTAATGCTGGAAAGTTAATGAAATTTGGAAGCGTTTTAAGCAAAAATTGTAATTATTTCCACCAGGTTTTTTCATTTATTTTTGTGGATGGAGTAGCTTCTGCTTTATTTATGACTCCTAGACGTGGGAAATTATTTTGTATTGATTGATGATTTTTAATAGAAGGAAAAAAGGAATGTGCACATGTGTCAAACTAAAAAAAGTTTATTGTACTAATAATATAATATGTTTCGCCATTTGAAACACTTGAATTCATGGTATGAAATTCATGTTGCTTTTTTGACAATGGATTATTGTAAATTGTATTTGAAATTGTGGGTGCATTCATTTACTATACACAACAATATGTTAACAAGTACTTCCTGGTATTGGGAAACTTTATTTGCAAAACAGACGAAAACGTATTAATTGGAAGGAGAAATTTCATGTGTAGTCTGCTTATGCTACTACTGTAAATATTAGAACCAGAGAACCAAATAAGCGGATGCTACTCTCTGGTCAGACCAATAACTTTCCAATTCCGGTAACACAGTGTGATAGGTAGTCCGGTAGTCGACCAAACCAACACGTTTGTTTACTTTTTTGTCTCTTCATCTTGACTCATGCTAATGATAAAATATGGGTTTTGCTGGATGCTGCAGAGTTGTGGTATGTGCTGTGGAGGAGAAAGCTCTAATTTCGAATCTACAACAAATATGCTCACGAATGCGAACACGAGCAGTTGAGTTTTAAGCAAGATATGATATTCATACATATGTCGACTACCTCTGTCTATTGGGCAGCAATCAGGTCATCAACAGAATAGGTACATTTTTTAAAGCGATTGCTCTCTCTCTCTTCCTCTCTGGTATTTGGTATTTCCTCCCCATGTTTGCTTATGTTGCAGCAGAAAGGAATTTCCTCAATAATAATATTAATCTTTCAGCTGCTGGGAATCCTCTCCTCTCTAACAACTCCATTGAATTCTGAAAAGAGGGAAAATTTTGCGTGGAAATATCGAGACTGAGCATTTCCCTCCACCGTTTACATAATGGAAACATGTTCACATTCCTGTTCAACATTTTCAACGTGTTTTGTACAGATTACCTACATATTATTATTATCATCAACTATCTAGCAACCTTATTCAGAAGAAAATTTATTGAAAGAGGAATATTTTCTCCTCTCCTCCCCGGTAACTCTCTGGCATTTTCATTGTGCACATACAAAATGTGTATGTAGCCGTAGGTCATTTAATAATTAAGCGAGGAAATTGGACGATGACCAAGAAGACCAAACCGTAACTTGTGCATAGAGCTTAAGCAAAGCAGTAGCATAAAAACTGTTCCATTTATATCATCCATATCTACCCACTTACCTTATTACATCTACACGGTACGGTAACAGGAGAAAAATTTGGGGATGTAAAACTTGCTCGGAGATTCTCCTCTGCTCAAAATAACTTTCTAGGCATACCAAATAACAAAACTACCAAACTACACAAAAAAAATTCTACTCGTTCAGTTCATAGCGCCCGGACTTTGGTATTTTAATATGGCAAATTCCTCTGGTTTTCCGTTGTCCGTTGATTCACAGCGGCCGAGGAAGGAAAGTCCTGTTTTCCTGAAAAAAAATGTAAAGAGAAGGAATATTATTATTATTGCATTATAATGGCTGTTGTGTATAAAAGAGGAGGAAAAGGAGTGTGTTTGAAAAAAGTTTTTTGTTTGTCGTCGCCTTATTTCCTTTCCTTTTGGCTAGGTGGTTTAGCCAGCAAAACACGGTAGTAGAGGTAGTTTTGTAGCAAATGTGGTAGTAGAATGGTGATGATGGTCGGCTCTCTCTCTCTGGTCTGGTGAAATTGGGATTTCTCTGTATCTTGTTCCGCTTGAAGCAATGCTATGATGATGATAATCATCACAGAGGCTAGTAATAATACGGTCCGTTTCAACAAGGTACACGCTTTCACGATCTAGTTCTTTGGCATGTTTTGAGGAGAAAGCAACAAGCAAGTCAGCACATCATCAAGATCAGTTAGTTCTTGTGCGGGAGCCTCGTTTTTTATCTCTTTTACGACTACAGGAGCGAGGAAATATGTTACGAGTTACGACTTTTGCCAAGCATACCTTTACTCTGGACTGGAGTCGATGGGACATTAGGAAGAAAATATCAGTCGGCAGTGGTCACTGCATGATCATACATACCGCGTGTAAAAACATAGTACTAAACGGAGAAAAAAGTGAACGATCCGTGGGGTGGAATGAACTGGACTGGAATCTCTTGATGAGAAAAAATACATGCCTGTGATGCTTTTATAAATGGGGAAAAAGTTGGCTACCTTTCACAGACCCCAAGATATTTTTGTTCGAAAATGATGCCTTCGCAAAAGCGTATAGGTCTGTGTAATGCCAAATTTTTAACCTTAGATTAATTATGATTAGATTCATGTTGAGGTTCGTAAACAGAGTGTGTCAGAGTTTGAAATTGTTTTGAAAGAAAGAGAAGTTTAGGTAAGGCTGAGTGGAATGGAATTACATAATGGCTCAGGATTTCCCATGTCCTGCTTTAGCGACTTTATTGCTAATATTAATTATACAATTTATGTAGATGCGTCACACCTGCGTGGGGATTGATTGTATAATTTTGTAGTTTTTAATATCACTCTAAACCAGCATTACGATACGCCGTGCATTTATCCGTTTAATGCATTCCACACTGTAGTATTGGTTGAGTAATGGCGGAAAACTTACTGAGAGTCAGTAGACGAAACAATTCGTCACAATTTTGTGAACAAGTTTTATTTCCACAAATGGGTTGAAATTTTCAATAATTTTCGATCATGCTGGTGGTTATTTTTGTTCATCATAATTGGAAAGGTAAGTCATGATTATATTTTATACTACTTGTCATTTGTCACATCATATGTTTTATTAAATGTGAGAAACTTATATATATATATATCATAACATTTAGTTTATTCCCAGACGATGAATCATTATAACTTTTTAAGTTTGAAGGTGAATCACAATAAAACAGGCATATTTAAAAAGGTACAAGTCTGCTGCAATCATGTCGGTTCTTTAAACCCTCCTAATGCGATTTTCATGATGAGGTAGATTGTTCTGGTGATTTAATACCTTGCTTTTTTGAGACGGTAAATATTTTGCTTGGAAGGAAAAAACCGAGGAGGAAGCTGACGCATCAGATTGAAAGGGAGAAGGCTCTCTAAGATATTCCACATACTAGTACTCCCCTAATATACACATATAGGTATTAGGTATATACGTAGCTGTGCATAATTGCCCTCATTCTTTAGATGCCAGTTTTACGTGAAAATGTACCTCTAACAAGGCAAACTTATATAAATGCTTTTTTATACATACTTTATTTTCACTGTAAACTGCACTTCATTAGGTTCATATTTGGTATTCACAGAATATTAAATGCTCATATATAACATGTCAATGCTGAAACTTTTGTTACGTGAAATTTGCTGCTTGAACGCTAGAAAATTCCATATTAGACTTTCAATAACGTGCTGTACACGAAAGTGCAATCTTCATCATCATCATGCGGTGAATTAAAAATCGTGCGTCAGTCTTATGCTACCTATGCGAATGGAAAGTCATTAAGATGATGTCTGGGGCCTTGTATCGATTTTGTTATTAGGCATGGCATGCATGAGTGAATGTTCCATACTCATAATTGCATATTGCATAGAACTTTCTAGTGATTTCAAACACTTGATTGCCTTTTACATCACAAATTCATAAATATTTACGTTAACTTGTTCAAAAAATTATGAATAAATGCCAGATAAATACATTACTTGTGGTGCAAAGTGCAAACTTTCGGAAAAGTATTTCTGATTTTAATGTTTTGACATGAATTCGTTGAAGTAATCTAAATAAAATGCTTTACAAACGTTACATAACTTTACCAAGACGTGAAACGAGTAAGTATTACCGAAAATCATTTGCATGTCATGTCAAAACTTTTAAGGTGACTTGGTGCACCCCAACGTAAGAAAATTGCTTTACTTTTTATGTGCTGCATGCTTCTGCACAAGAAGCAAGTGACAAATAAGATTGTCATTGTCACCCACAAAACAATACAGAAAAGTGAGAGCGAAATCGTTGTTGCTCGCATAAGAGATGATGTTGTACATTATACATTTTCATAAAGTTGGTTGGTTGATGTATTGACATTACAAGAAGTGACAGATGATGCTCGCTGCGAGCTGAACCCCAATGTTCTTCCTGTTCTTTCCTGACATTACTTTTTAAGGGGAAACGACTGCTGAGGAAAAATAATGGGTAAATCATTACCTTATTTTTTGGGAACATATCACAGGATGAAGATGATCGCTGTGGTTGTCGTGTCTTTTGCACGAAGTAAATACGTGTTTTCTTCAAGTACACACGTTCAATCAAAATCTAATGCTTTATTCATGCATCTCGATGATGATGACAAGGACGAGAAGAAAAAGACATTACGTTTAGGACATCTTCTATTTATAAGAACATGAGTCATGTCGAAAAGGTGACGTTCTTATTTATACGTTCGAATTTTGATACTAAAAGGCTTGATTGTCTACCTCTAGTTTTTGTTGTTGCTGCTGCTTCTATAAGAGCATAAATGTCAAATTTACTGAAAAAACTAACAGTTTACCTAAAATAAGAAGGGTGTAATGTGCGGACTACTGGAAAATGTGTTTAGGGAAAGGGTGTCAGTTGTGGAACAACGGATAAAACAACGCACCTATTATTCTCCATTTTATGAAACAATGTAAGCCATACACAAGCACACCGTCTGTGTTTTGGATGTTCACCTTTAAAAAAAATAACAATGAAGCAAGTAATAAAAATGTACTTTGCCCTGTGAGTAATACATATACCTATTGCATCAAGGTAAAAAAGGGTTGGTTTCGTGATTTTGTTTGTTACTGCAAGTCCTGCTGCACCCTGAAAAAAAAATCACGGCAACAGCCCGGCCCGGTGTGAGCAGCATATCCACATTTTGCCTTTGCCATTATGAAAAGGTGCAACATTATCTGATTCATTTATGAATGCAAGCTTTTGTCTGCTAATGGGGTGAACTAAGATCTGATAATGTGGAACGTAAACGTGTTCGTTCACTTTAGGGATTAACCGTCCATCGCTCTCACTCTCTCCCTTTCATACAATGTCCCTGTTGTTCTTTAAATATATTTTATGAATCATCATTCATACCTAAGTTGCAACTCTACTCTCAACCGTACCGTAGAGAATCCCTTAATGTAATTTTGTGAAGAAAAAAAAAACACAGCATTGTTGGATTTGATCATGTACGCATGTACACTTTACACAAAATATTATAAGGTGAATAATAATATGCAATATTATTATATGCAATTCATAAGTGCATGTATGTATAATGCAAAAATATATTATATGAATGAAATAATAATGAATTCGATTCACATTTCGTTTTATTTGATACATTATTGCAGCAGGAACCCATTCATATGTCACACAGACATGGTCACACAAAAGGAGGAAAAAATCCTTTTTGTTTGCCATTAAATGCTGATATAGTGTTGAATTTACTATATATGTATATATGCTGCTCTATAACAAGCCTTGCACATGCACCGCATCTACCGACCACTTTTATTCTTCTAGTAGCAGAGAATGGCAATGATGATAACGATAACAGATCCAGTTTTTACTTTTTGGTAGTATCGTTGTCATAAACAGGAAGGCATTTTTTTCTAAGCGGGAGTCATTTTCTGTGTCATCTTGCTATATAGTAACAATATCACAATCGAAACTAAACGCAACGTGCAATAATAACTAATGTAACGAATGTTGTCAACTGGATATATCCTGGCTGACCTAAACTAATGATATTCCATTCCAATAATGCACAATAAGAATAAAAAATGTATACCTAGTTTTTTAGAAGCATCCAGCCACGTCCATTCCACACACATGAACAGTTGTGATTTTGAAGATAATTCTGTACATCTCTTCGTCATATATTGCATCCTTCATAAACCTATTATTAAAGTGAATAGGGACATTGGCATTCATTTTAGGTAAAAAAAACAACCCCGCTATGTGCCATGCCACAGCCAAACGATCTCATCTTCTTTTCCTAACAAATATACGTAATATGAACATGGTTAAATGATGATGAAGGTGGTACGATTGTGTGGTGGTGGCGGTGGTGACACAAGCAATGAACACGTCTGCATTTTTGCCTCTGTGCATTTCAGAATATTCTGCTAGAAGAATATATCCCTGTTTCTAAAAACCTTGCTGGAATTGAAGAGATGATTTTCTCTTTTAATGTGTCTGACTGATTGTGTGTGTGCATATGTATGTGTGCTTGTGAGAGGGAGAGAAGAAAGAAATGTCTGATATCTAAAACTGTACATTATTTCTCCTTTTCCCCTCCAAATTTACAACAACACTTTCATTTGGGGTTCTCTGCTACTTTACTCCTTAACAAGGCCTATGGACAAATATTAACAATAAGTGATGGTGGTATGGCGTATTATGGTGATGCGACCCCCATCCATCTATCCATCCGTCCTGTGTTATTGCTTGTCCGACGACGATCCGTTTTCGCTAACCATCATCATCATCCCTGGGTTTTGAGTGTATCAAGTATTCCTGTATAATACCTTCCATTTACATTGTACCTATGCTTCCACTCCTGCGACACAGAGCATCTCCATCGTACCTTTTCAGATCACAGAGGTTTTGCTGCGTGCTGCCCTGGTTCTTTTTAAAAAGGACTACCATTACTGGGAACATCCTTGCGCAACAATTTTACGAATGTGTGTGTGTGTTCCTGAAAACATAACACCATATATACAACCATCACCACCACCACACCACTTTTTCTAACAACTTGTATGCTATAGAGAAGCACTCTTGGATGGGGAAAATACTGCGATCGAGAGAATCTCCTCTCATAGTTTTTGGGAATCCTAGCTGATATCATAGAGCACACTACTACTACATACTCTCTGAACGAACAAGAGAAACTCTTGTGTGCATGTTCCCAATGTTATCATTCGTTCTGGTGGCTTAAAGGAAACTTTGGCTTTTTGCATTTTGCTTCCCTCACCCTAGTCTTGATCCACCGGTTACGGATGACGGAAGTGAGTCTCTCTCACTCTCGCTCGTTCGCTCTCTGTGGCATACTCTTGTAATATTGTCGTTTCTCTGACCCTTTTTTCTCCTCTGCCATAAGATTCTAAATAACAAGGGTTTAACTGTTGTATATAAAAACAACTTGTCGTGCACACAACAACGCAGTATTCACTTGCAATCACGTCTAGAAGAAAGTTAACAGATACTCATTGTCAGATAATTCAGGAATAGCAGTGCTGTATATTTTCCAACATTTCATGTGTAGAAAAAAGAAGTTTTAAAACATTTGGAACGTTTTAACAAGCTTGTAATTAAAGCTGGGTAGAATTTTTCGTTTATAATCATCAATCACAGTCAGAAGTTTTAATTGACTTTCCCTATCTTCATTTGAAAATATTTTAAACTACAACAGCAGCTCATATTATATTCATCGACAAAAGTGTGCGTACTTGATCTCAGTGGATGGGCTAGCAATCGTTTTGATTCTACTCGCCTATGAACGAATCTGAATCTTGTGTAGGTACAGTTTTTTGTGATTTATTTAAGTGCAATACTTTGTGACCGAAAGCAACGAGAAGTATACGTATGTATACGTAAACAGTGTAACATTATTAGTTCGAGACTGAAAATGATTTCAATTGAGTAGCTCCACTTTTCTTTGCTGAGAGCTTCATCTTTTACCAAAACACGACTACAATCAATCTACCATGTAAACTTGTAAGCTAGGAAGATTTAAATTTTGACTGAATATGACAATCCATAGATGCCAAAATAGAGTAATTTTCCAAGCTTTAAAATACTATTACAACGTAATAAACGCTATATATCTTTCACGTAATTAAAAAGTGATCGAACAGTAAATCCCAAAGGAAAAAATATATTTGAACATCACGGACATTCTCGTGTAGAAAAGTAACCTGTTTGAGTCATCATTTCCAGCATCCCTTCTTTTTCTCTGG
The DNA here is from genome assembly GCA_034700605.1 of Willowsia nigromaculata. Taxonomy (NCBI): domain Eukaryota; kingdom Metazoa; phylum Arthropoda; class Collembola; order Entomobryomorpha; family Entomobryidae; genus Willowsia; species Willowsia nigromaculata. The sequence goes on from JAQIXX010001034.1 coordinate 33,089, forward strand.
ATCGAAACCAAGCTGTTTGGTCTTCATCTTATTCTTGCTCTTGGTGAAAAATGAAATGGTTGTAGAGAACATGTTGAGTTTAGACTGTTACAGTGCGAGTAATGCGTTTTCTTTAAGACTTTGGAGACTGGCTCATGTATGGACGGCTTATCGAAGTAAGACGAAAAAAAAATTATTCCTGCTCTATAATAATAATAATTTATGCATTCACACTTTTTAAAAATCATGTTTTATTGCTCAATATTATATAATATGAAATATGTAGCGGTATGTATCATTATTATCACATCACATATTTTGGTTTTATTATTTGGAATATTGTGCATCATCCTCCATAATATCTTTTCACACTTGTGCATCACCATCTATATGCAGAAGGTAGAAAATAAGGTTGGTTAGCTTTGCTGCTCTGTTGGTTGTTGAGGTTCACAGGAAGAAGCGATAACAAATGACTACTACGATTGCACACGGTTACTGTTCGTGGTCCATACCAAATACATTTCCAAAACGTTCAACTCGTTTTTCTCTAGTAGGCTCGTTGGCTTGTTTAGTCTTTTCGTGGTATTATCAAATGCTATCATCATCAGTTTTACCTAGAAGACAAGTTAGTAGAGTATAATTTATAGAGACTATACACCAAGTACTATCAAATGACTATAGGCGAAAAAATAACTTGTTGGTTCTTATATTCTGAATGTTTTCCTGTCGTGTTTTTTCCTAATCTCCCTCAGAAGCTCTCCTTCTCTGGCTTCCCTGCTGCCTCCTGTGTATTTTGTTTTTTGCTTTTTATGCGTATTTATTTATTACAGGAGCTTATCACCTTACAACTTCCTTACCCACTGCACACTCAAACGAGTTCCGGTGGTGGTTCAAGGAAAAAAAATTGTTGGCGATTACAGCACTAGAGAAAAAAACAATAACAGCAACACCAAAAACGACTCCTTACTTCATATAAGCACTATACTTGATACCTTAAAACTTTGCTATTAGTTTAAATCCACAGAGATTTATCTTGTAGCTTGAAGTAACAAAGTTTCATGCATATACATACATATAATGCTGCTGTTTAAGAAAGATGGTATATGAAAAAACGTAACTTTGTAACATAATTGGTGTGTACGTAGCAAAAAAATAATAAAAAGAGCAGCTTGTCGGAAATTGATAGCTAATAATCATTAAAAAAGAACCTTCCTACTTATGGTTCTTGAAACTTGAAGATAATAGAAAAGGAGACAAATTAGAAGAATTGAATTTTTCTGTGGTATGTTGTTTATCGCTTTTTGCATAAGCTCACACGACAACTTTGGTCGACCGTGCTTTAATCAGTATAAAACCATAAATACCTCATATAATATATCATCATCGCTTATTGAGTTTTTTCTCTTTTTCTATGAAATAGATTCCGTGGTCAATCATGCAGCTGAGTCGGGTCTGGACGGTATCATTGGGAAGGAAGGTGCAGGTGGTGAACAACAGTTGGCCAGTCCAAATGGTAGCAGTTTGCCTTCGTCTCCATTCCCAGTTGAGCAGTTGAGCTTGTTGAAAAGCCAATCTTCTCTCGTGAACGGAGGTGGGAGTAGCCAAGGACCATTTACCTGTGAACAGTGTGGACTGACTTTTAGTCAGCGTGACGAGTTTGAGAAACACGAGGCGTCCCATCCCACCCCAAACCAGGTGTGTACACTTGTCGCATTCGCTTACAACCCTTATGCAATCATGTACATATTATACGTATACAAAGCAGTATAGTTTAGGAAACGTCATGCATGAGTCGTGCACTTTCATAACTTCACTGACTCAAGAAGATTCATAAAAATGCTGAAAAACTTTTGAGAAGATTGAATAAACAGGTTTTGATTTCGCTGGAAAAAGTTTTATTATGAAACCCAGTGGTGTAAACGACCTTATCAGGACACACGTCAGTAAAGGCTGAGGATTTCTCCAGAGTGAGTGGAGGTGAAACGTGATACAGTAAATCCTGAGAAATTAAAAGTCTTTTCTCATAACTGAAATAAGCAGACACTTTTGTGAGGTGGTAGCAGTAGTAGAGATGGCGGAAGTAGGTAATCCTATCTGCACACAAGAGCCGTTTCTCCTAGTTTGAGGAGAGCTGATGCCACTATTGTGTGAAGTAACTTATTTTTCTCTAGAGCTACCTATTTAAATATGTAGGGTCTTTTGGCCCACCGGCTCACGTTGTTTTAATCTACTAGCACCTCGCCACTACTGAATGCTGTTATTAAACTGCTCTGCATTCAGCCTCTTGTGAATTAACAATTTATGCTAATGCCCTTCTGGCAAGACATGGCAAATCTCTCCTGTCGTGTTTAGATAAGGACTACTTAATTTCTCACGGAAAAATGCTTTCTCACGTTCCTTCCACCAGTATAGCAGCATATCCGCCACACTTGCACCGCCAATTACTGCGCTACCAGTTACCCGTACACAGTAGTAATCTTTTCGAACATCAGAGAGAACTAAAACCACAAATGAAAGTGGCAACCAGAACACCTAAAATAAAAAGTAGCAGAAGTATATAACCAAATGGAATGGGCCACTTTTGTCCTTTGCTAGTCAGTTACTTATGCATACATGATGTGAGATGATACGACTTGACTATTTTATTGTTATATAGCTCACCTCTTTACAGAACGACCGTTTCTTGAACTGACTATGCAGTGATATGGAAAATTAGGTTTACTTTTACTCTCCACTAATTTGCATTCTCCTGTCTAAATACCATTTCACCAAGATACAGCAGTTTTAGTATTAGTAGTCCATACAGTTTTTCTGTTTTAAACGGTAACAAAACAACACGGCAATATAGCACCTCATCTTCAAGTTGTTTGGGGAATGTGGAAATGAGTGTCATTTCTTGTTATCTAAATGGACTGTTTGGACAAAGTATATTGTTTAATTCCTCAGCAGGTTTTTCTAGTTCCTCTGGTATGCGTAGCGTATAGCCCCTGTATGTGGTCCTGAAAGGTTGTGTTTATTTATTCAACTTATCTACATTGCCGTAATTTGTTTGCAGATGAATTTCTCATTTTATCCAACTCTTGTACACACATTAATGCATAACAACACACTAGAGAGAAGATATAGGTAGCATTTGAAATTAAAAGTTATCTAGAAAATGTACGTGTAGCCATGATCAAACTTTGTATTATGAAGCGTAATTGACTTCTGACCTTGTATTTTATTTTCTTAATTGTGGATCTAGCAGTCTTGCAAAATTTGCTTCAAGCAATTTGCAAACGTCTACCGTTTACAAAGACATATGATAAGCCACGACGAGTCCGCTGGTCTCAGAAAGTTTAAGTGTCCCGACTGTGAGAAGGCCTTCAAGTTTAAACATCATTTAAAGGTTCATACATAATTACTCTAAAAAGTTGTTTGTTTATACTTTTCCTTTTAATAAAAAAAAACCTTTGCGGTCATTCCATAAAAGGCGCTTAGTTAGTTTGCTGTTTGCTCAATAATAAATTGCTTTCTCCCTCTCTCCCTGTCATAGAATGCACAGCACTTGAGAAAAAGTAGCTTCATATTTATTATTGAGAATGCTAATCTTTAATGCATGAAAACTTATGTAATGTCTCCACTATCACAAACTTTCTTTTTCCTCAGCTTGTTTATCATTTTCAATAATACTTCCAGATGTCACACTGAGCTTTCAATGACTTTGTCGTGTGGAGTGGAATTTTCAGAGAGAGAGAAACCAAATCATCATCTAACAACACAACAAGTTGATCACAAATTGCTACTTCAACTCATGTGAATTTCGTAGAGATGTTTTGGCAATATTCAAAATTTGCGTCATGTTTACCATAAATACATTTCATTTTGGATTTCTTCCTCATAAAGTTTCCATTTCAAATAGTTTTCCTTTTCAATAGTAGTGCTAACACGAATCAAGAAGACGATCGTCTTTTCGTAAAGTTTGTACACAACTCACATATTTGAGTGTGTATATACCTACCCATTTGACTGCATCCATCCCATCTTTTTGTGCCTTTCCTCCTCCTCCTCCTGCTAACCTGATTTAACTTGTAATTGGGAAAGTTTTTCAATTAATGCCCTTGTTAGGTGGAACACGTTTATCAAGATTTTCATCCACCACTTCAGCAAGACGAAGCTAAAAATACCTATGCATGCACAAATATAGAGTCTGAACAAGTATGTGGGGTGGTGGTGGTGGTGGGAAAGAAAGATGCAAATAGGCAAAAATACACTAGTGTATTGTAACTTACTTTTTTAAAAAGTTTCAAGAACGAGAGGAAAGGGTAGTAGACGTCGATGAGATGGCATAGGCTACATCTCTAATGTAAATAGAAAGTATAGTAGGTAGTAGAGATACATTATCGCACATGCAATCAAATAACATTACGTAGCATAGGTAAAATTTTCTTAAAGGTAGTAGTGATTTGGCAGGAAGAGCGAAATTGTGATTCGAGTTCTTCTCCCGAAAGCAAACATGTAATGAATGAACACTTTCCCGAAGAGAAACTGGCTGAATGAAAACTATAGCAAAAATATATTATTCACTCGGTAAAGTGAAACAGAATGGAAAAAGTTAAACGAGCCATATATATTCCTTTTAAGACTGTTTTGGCCATCACGTCATCATCATGTGAGGAAAGAAAGAGATACCGTAAAAAGAAAATTTTCTCGATTGATATTTCACTGCGTTGTTCGCTTTGAAGGAAAACCATAAAACCGTTACATTCAGCCCATTTCATCACTATGAAAAGCGATACTACTGTAGGAAAGGTTTTCTACTTACGTTGCTGTTTCATCACATCACTTTTTCCTCTGGTGGGAAATGGAAAATAGTTGTGAGAGAAAACTTACCGTAACTTTTCCTAATTTACCGACAAGTTTTTCCACTAGTCAAGTAGGAAAATATATTCAGTCATCAGCTCATCATCAACAACAACTGCTGCTGCAGATACTACTGTGAATAGTTGAAGTCTAGCTTTTGGTTCTCCTTCTCTACCTACAACCCACTTACTTTTTACCAATTAAAAATACTTTTAGTGATTAGGCACTGATTTTGATGGAAATTAGATGATTCCTTGTTGGCATCTTATTCATTTGCTAGCTGTCTCCTATTAGACCGAGATCCAAAAACTCCTGTCCTGTAAATATATGCCATTCACCGCTAACATAACTTTTTTCCACTCTCGTACAAGCATAATATATGCATAATTTACTTTCACTTCATATCTTCTCAGAAAAAGGGAGGAGAAGGGGAAAAGATTCCTGTGGTTTTCATTCATTTGAGAGTAGATGCTCATTTTCGCTTTCTCGTTTCAATTTCACCTCTTCCTTTTCTCGTTTCCCCCTGATTATATAGGAGTTTAGGCTTTCCAATGAGTTGCAGTTGCAGAGAGTAACAACTTGAAAGATAAAATACTTATCAGAGGAGTGGTTTATGACAGAATATTTTTACGAAGGATAAACTCTCAAGTATTTACTCTTCTCTTCTTCACCTCAAAACTGCTCAGAGTGAAAATGGCAAAAGTTAATCTAGAACGTAAGGGAGACCAACTTGAGTAAACAAAGTTTCACACAAAAAGTTTATTTCATGATGGGGTGTAGGGGAAGAAGTCTCTCGCATTGCCCCAACAAGGTGTTTTCTTATGTATGCCTACCTGTTTGGGTTGCATGTGGCATTGCATAGCATCAAACCCAATCCTTTTGCTAGAAAGGAAGTTGAAGATAAAGATATGGAAGGGATGGGGAGCGATAACGATTATTGAAGGCTTTTAGTGGGAAGGAATACGATGATGCGACTGCATGAAAGATTTTGCTTCTCGTTTAATGCAAATTTGTTTCCTTCTTCGTTTTACCTTTGATTTGCTTATCAGTTTACATTTTCTGTCTAATTCATGCGTTTATTTTTTTCACCGTTTTTTAACCATTGTTGGTAGCAGTAGAATGTAATGCATGAAATTACAGGTTGATTATGATAACCTCCGTCGGCTCCGGCTTAAACAAATATTTTCATTATTAGTGTTTATGCAAAATCACTTATTACCCCAGGTGTGTGTTTTGCATGAACTTACCTGTGAGGTAGAACGATGTTACTACAATAGAAAAGCATGGCTGTAGTATTTTTTAGATGTAGTCGTAAATTATATTATCTTTAACTTACCTGCATGATATATCATACATTATTTTATCAATTGGTAGCAAGTAACAACGCTGTAGTACTTTCGTTTGATTTTGAAAATGTGTATGCAAGCCATGCGGAATATTTTTCATGGTGTACTTTTTCTTCTTGAACACAGGAGCATGTCCGTATTCATTCTGGGGAGAAGCCATTTGAGTGTTCCAATTGCAAAAAGAGATTTTCTCATTCGGGCTCTTATTCTTCTCACATGACGTCCAAAAAGTGTTTGATTATGAATCTGAAGGTACGTTTGGAATGTTTTTCAATTTTACGTACACACGTATTTGTGTGGGGTTATGTAGTGCATGATAAAAAGCTTAACATTATTAATACAAATTATATTTCAGCTTTCACGTAATCGCAACAATAACGATTCCAAGGGATCTTCTGGGGCAACACCCTCCTCTGGAGGAGGTAATAACTCATCTCCTCAACGAGGTTCCAACTCCAGGCAAAACTCAAGCAACAACAATAATAGCTCGAGAAGTCATCAAAATCAACAACGTGGAGACCGTGAGCAATCGCAGCAGCAGTCTCAACAAGGAAACATTTTTGCTGATCCAACATTCCCTGCTCATCCATTACTCTCTGCAAAATTGGGGAAAACACCAATCGTCCCACCAAACGACAATAATATGGTGACCCATCAGAATGGAACCGACTTGCCCGCATTTTCTGCCACCCCTTCGCCACCATTCATTCCTCCAGGTAACTTTTTACATTATCTTTCTATATAGAGCTCTTTCGCATTTTATATTATGGCCATTCATATGAGTTTGCATTTGCACCATCACTTGAGATGAACAGCTTAATCCAATTTTCAATTGCTATAAATTACTCTTGCGTAAAGTCATAAAATGCGTGGTATGGTATTTTAATAACATTCCGTGTCTCCTTCCCAAATAGGCCAAATGGGCTTCCATCCATTTCTCATGTCAGCAGCTGCAGCTGCTGGCTTGCCACCCAACCCATATATGGCTTCCATCCTGAACTCACTACCCCACAACTCACCTCTAAGACAACTGGTTAACGTCGACAATAGTGAAGAACTTTTGACAAAACGAGCTGCAGAACTTATGAATGGGATGAGTTCTTTTGACCCAACCCAAGCACTCCAGCAACTCCACCATCATCATCAGCAACAGCAGCAGCAGCAACACCAGCATCGTGATCCCCATCGACAACGAAGTAGCCTGAGTAGCAGCAACCGTTCCCAAATCTCTCGTTCCCCATCACCTAACTCATGTGATGAGTCCATGTCCTCGTCGAAACCACATGACGACGTGATAATGAATGGGAAAGACATTCGCATGGAGCATGAGGATGACGAAGATGAGGAGGCTGCCGAAGACAGGGCACTAGCTTTAAGAGCTGCCGTTGCAAGG
>JAQIXX010001035.1:0-40629 GCA_034700605.1 Willowsia nigromaculata
TAGTATCTAAAGATTTTGGGAAAAGGGTCTGTATCTGGTATCTGGTATCTAGAGAATCTGAGAAAAGTATCGGTATCTGTATCTGGTATCTAGAAAATCTGGGAAAGTATCTGTATAGGTATCTGGTATCTGGAGATTTTGGGGAAAGTATCTGTATCTGTATTTTGTATCTGAAAAAGTTCAGATACCAAACTCTGGCATAAATAAATGTACGTTGTGGCAGTTTGAACTATAGTTGATCTCATACAATGTTTGCGTCAACGATTGTGTATCTCACTAAAGTAATAATATATAGTATGGAAGAATCCATTAATGGACACATTCTTTTTAATTCATGATTGTTCATAATGTAATAATGTACATACCTAATATGTTTATGTCTGTACATATATCCTATAACTACAATAATGGTTTTTGGTAAAGTTATCTTATCAGCCCATCTTGAAAATTATGATAATAATGAAGCTAGGCCATAAGTGAGTGCTAAAAAGTTTTTCGTGTTTTACGTTTCTTCAGCCTATCTCTCCGGTCTCCTTATTCCGTTCCTTTTTTATCAGAGGACATTAAAAGTGCATTAAACATGTGAAATTATATGCAAAATTATTAGTTATTATTGTATACTATTATTATATTGTAATACATAAACCTGTGCGCCTAAATGTATGTGCAATTTGTAGGATTTCTAATACTTCTATGATAATACCACTGCCATTATCGACACCAAAAACCATACCACTCTTCAGAGGAAACATTAAAGTGCTTTTGGCAATCAAGTTCATGATGATGAGTTCGTTTTGCGGTTTATTTTTTAAATCAAGTATGTGTTGTGTATACTTAACATGATAGTATGTCTGCCATCAGCTTTATGGAGGTAAAATACGTTTTGAAGACCTACTCAAAGGATTCTTATTTTTATACTCAATGTATAAGTATGTGATATAGTACCAACACAATGACCATGTTGCATTTCCTTTTAAATGGTTAAAATAGTTTTTTTAAAGCTATCTTTTTGTTTTTAAAATTTGTACAATATTTAATATAACGTATAATTACTTGATTAGTTTTGAATTTGTATTTAATGTACTTATAAGTCTTTTTGATTTGAAATGTGTCATGAGGTCCAATTTTTTAAGACCTTGTTTTAACTTGTTGTATGTGTGTCAACAACAATTAGATTAATTCTTCTTTGTGATTAACATGTCTTGTGGTTTTATGATTACAATATAATCAAAATGGATACAAAATACTGGGAAAATGTCACGCAGAGGTAATTGCCCTTTTATATTTGCTTAATAAAATATCTTTCAAAATGTATTCTCGTTCTTTGATTTTAATGCGTTATTCATTGATGTGCTATATAAAATTACTTCAAAAACTTCTTTAAGCAAATTTTTTGCACACAGTGAGCCATAATATTGGAGATGTAGACACCTAACTAAAGGCTGTAATGTGTTGCATTGCTGCTTTGCCTTGAACCGTGATGAAAACGTCAAAAGAGAGATAGGAATTGATACAAATATGTACGCTGACGCTCCTGCTTTATTACCCTTTAGCTATAAGATCCCATCATTGAGCCCACACCTAAAAATATATGGGCAAAGCATGTATAGTAATGGCTTGATAAAATGTCTCGTTTAGATAGTGCATATAAATTCGTGGGTGCATTAATAAGCTATCATCTTTTCTCATAACTTTTTCTGCTTGACCATACATTCCTCAGACAAATATCTGTTTATTTACTTGGACTAAAATTTCATATAGCTTAATGGAGAATATTGTGCACATTTATGTCACATCATGATGACTGTCTATTATCTCTAAGGCTCTTGAGAAGAAGTGTTAATATTTATTCCACAGACTTGATATGACGAGAGCAGTAATGCTGTCAGAAATACTGTTGTTGTCGGATTTTTGATTGGTCATGAATTTGAAGATCTACGAACACGAACAGCACACAAATAAAATATAGTATCCGTGTACTGCAGAGTCCTTACTTTTGTTATGTGAGTTTAAATACAATAGTTTGAGAAAAACAAGTGACAATTATTACCACTTAACTGACTTTGCAAACGACTTGTTACTGACAATCAAGACTAGTTATGCTCACTAATGAAAATTCATTCATTTCGTTTCTCTGAACAGTAAAGCCATGAAAAATCGCGTTTAAACGATGAAAGTTAGTTGATATAGGTATACTGGCGTTATAATAACAGCAAACACGAAATTATCTACTGCCGATCCCTTAAAAATCGTACATAATAATGGCGATTCTCTCCTAGTAGCATAATACTTTGTTGCTGCCTGACAAGGTAATATAACGCACACACATTCAAAACTTTTTTGTGGTGGTGATGATGATGACGCTCTTTAGCCTCGTAGCCTTTCTGCCAGTGTGAATGGTAATGGTGATAATAATGATGATAGTCAAAATAATCATAAAATAATTGGCCAAGAGCACACACACAAGCCAGCAGACACATTTTTCACATTAACATGATATCGCATAAAATCCCATTATGTATTAAAGTTTGTAGTAAAACTACGCGTAAAATACTGCCCATATACAAATTCAAGTATAAAGAGAGAGGTGTCACTAAACGCTTAATTGTTTAACAGTCCCTACGTGTGCCAAAATTAATGAATTTTTTAACCACAGCATGACGACTATTAAAGTCTACAAAATATATGTATTTTACATTGATGGTATAGCCGTTAGACAATAAGTTTCGTTCTCAAAAGCCTAGTAAAATATCTGAACATATAATATGTATATTTTTTAAACAAAATAAATTACGAGATAGGTACAGCATCGTACACGGATCTTATGATAAGTGTCAATTTTTTGAAAAAAGAATGAGCATTTACAATTGTTTCCTTCACATGCACACTGCAGTTGTGTTAGTTGTGTAGATTATTACAGCGAAATAAAATTTAATTGAGAATACGTTTTATTTATTTTAATAACCCTCATCATTACAATCATCATCAACGATATTCAAGAAACGAAGTATGGGCTGCATAGAAAAGAAATAAGGAGAGTCATTTCGTTGGCCCAATCCAATTAAAAAGATTTGGTAGGAGTGAAGAAGAGGTTGGTTCTTTCTTTCATTATAAGATGTTTGGTATGTATGAGCAGCAAATGTATAGAAGGGAAGATGCTTGACTATGCTAGATTAACTACTTTTTATATTGGTGGTGTAAACACCTGTGCTGCGCTTTTAAAATACGAACAAACCATTTTTACTCCTGGCATAATGCATTCTGTGACTGTTGTTACAATAATGGTTCCTTTTATAATTATCGATGATGTGCTCAATTCATCGTTGCAGACAATAAAGGAAGTCATGGTCTCATGGATCTCAAGCAAGATAGATTTGTGATTGTTACGCGGTCGTTGTTGCTGCCGCTCTGCAAACTATATAATCCATTGAATTAAACGAAGCAATTTTGATCAAAATCTGTTGACAATTCAATACAATCACGATCATTTCATCTTACGATTTTTACACAAAGTGATGGTACGTAACAACAGCAGTGGATACAGGAGACTTGCTTGGTTGATTGTTTTGTTGTGGAACTCTGCAACTTACATGACAGTCCGGTGAAATGGTATCAGTGCAAGTTTTCAAACAACTTTGTTCTTATATCTCAAATAAAGCATCATTATCATCGTTGAAAAGCACATCCATAAAGCCATCACGTCAAATAAATGTAATGACATCATATATTAAAGTGTTCTTATACGATTTAAACATGTCGCTAAAATACTAACATAAAAAACAAAGCTTTTGCAATCATCTATCGTCTTCTCCATTACTATTATTTTTTCTTATTTCTACATTTCGTATTTTTCTATATTAGCTAGTTCGTTGGTGGCTTCCAAAAAAATGCATTTCAAATGACATTAGGATATTAAATATAATCATTTATGGTACATCTGATAACCACAACGAGTGTGTATTATTTACTATACACATGCATAAATAAGTAATGCAGCTTTTTTCTTGCAACATGACAGCCAAAAAAGCAATTTACTATACAGCGCAACATAATATCGTTTTCGTCAAAATTAAAATGGCTCTTCGTACAATTCTCGACTGCAACAAAACGATAGATTTAAAACTTTTCCTTATAGGATTGCGTCGTTGTTGTTGAATAGTGGCAACATAACACATTTTCTAAATTGCCCGTTTTCCTGCTTCAAAAATACTAGTTAAAATTCTAACGATATATATAATTCCCATTAAGATCCACTTGGGATAACATGTCTACCACAGCTGCTTTCGCCTTTTCTCTATTGTGCCTTTAATATTAACAACACGTCCAACCAAAAAGCACGAAACGAAAAAGTAATGGCTGAAAAAGCAGTAGAAAGGAAATTTCACAATTAAAGCATACCTGAGCTATACTACCCGTATTATTATTATTATTGCTGCATATTTTATATAAAGGTTTTTTATGTACAATTGTTGTGCTATGTTTTGTGTGCTTTATAGGCTGAGGTTTGCCGCACAGTCATTAAAATAAACGATAATTGTTTCAGTAGTGAAGGAAATATGGTCAGCGTTTGCTGATCTTGATTTTCCAAATTGAAAAGGCTGTGCCAACGAAAGAGAAATGATCCTCTTTTTTTTCAAGTTCTAATAAAAAAGGGAAGAAATGTGAATCCTCCAACAGTGTACACAGACCACATGAAATACCAAATAATACTATTACACCACACCACATAACGATTGCCTAAAAATTTAAATTGCTCTTTTCTCTGGCAATTGTCCGGCTACCAGCAAAATGGGCAGACATATTACCCTATGAGGAATACTAAAGTATGCAACATTGTTTACCAATACAATATTATAGCTTTTTGCTACTTTGTCTTTCATTCAAATGAGCAAAATTTACACGTTTGCTTATATGCATATAAATTGCAGATCAAGTGTACACTAAACTCTCTTGATAATGACTATGATCATGATGACGATGAAGGCCATGGTGGAGTGGAAACAGAGAAAACATGGCATGTCATTTTTATGTGGCATGCATACAGCCTGACGCTCCATTTGTGTTTATGTAATGTACCAGAGTTGGGATAAACTACAGCGTCTTAGATGAGTTGCAGCCATTAATTATCGGATTTTATGAGAAAACTGATTCTTTCCAGATAGGCATAAGTGGAGGTTTCTGCTTTATTGTACGATTATGGTGCTATGTTGTATCGTAATAATAACAATAATACTGTATACAAGCGCAGCCAATTCAACCGCTTTTTTTTTTGCTGCAAGTTTTACACAGATAGTTGGGAAGAAAAGTCTCAACTGGAATATCCGGTATTTTAGTATCTAAAATACACTCTCAGAGACACATATTCACATTATAATAGCCGAACTTGGATTCTTTGAATAGTCATCTTGCGCATGACTTTTTCAAGTCGTTTCATCAAGTACATACATCAATATAATGGTATGCTTAATGAGTTTTATAGCTGGAAGTTGAATAAGAGAGTAGTCAACACTGGGAATGTAAAATTAAGCGTTATATGATTGGCCATGTGTATTGTTTCAAATACATTGTCGCCAATGATTGGAATTACCGAATGTTCCATTACCTAAAAGCTGTGCATAATATGGAATGGCAGGGTAAATAACTTGATTTTCTACAATAGAAAAGGTCGAGTGGTGCAATTAAAATGCGAAATGTCTGTGTGCAATGCGAGATTATAAGTCGCTAATGACTTGGTCGCGTCGTTAGATATGGTTAAATCTAAATGTGACCATTTCTAAACTCAACTTTGTTTTATGATAAAAGAAAACAATGCAAAACATTATCGTTATGCAAAATAGCAGCTTTAATTCAGACCTTATCTATACTTTTCCAAGCTCTTCATTCAAGGGACTTGCGACATAATATATATAGGTAACTCCGACTTCATATTGTAAATAGCATTGCGAGCGAAGATAAAACATGCTAAAAGCATAACTGTTCCAGTTAAATAGAATATTATGCTTTCTTCTAATTATATTTACTTTTAAGTGTTACGTGATAAAAACGCAAAAACGACGTTTGTATGATTTGTTTTTTTATGGCTGCTCGTTGCAGGTAAAAGAACGTTACAAAATGTATAATTTTCATGTAAACGCATCTTTTAAGGAAAGGCAGTATGTTATTTATTATATTGCTTAAAAACAAAGCTCAAATCACTTGTTTCTCCGTTTGCCATTGTCGAGCGTATAGTTCAGCGCGAGCGCAGCCGTGCTGACGAAGCCACCAATGCGATCTGGTAGCACATGACTTACCAAATAAAGCTCCTTTGCTCATCCTGCTTAATCCTCATTTAAATCCAGCAGGAAGGAGGACAAAGTTGGTAGGAAAAGTATATTCATAACAGTAACTTTCCAGTCTTGTTAGCATATGAGCTGGAATGGTGTTTCGAACAATTTAAGAGGCTATTTATTCTGTTTATATACCATATGTCGCAAAAGAGGATAATATAGAGAAAATATAAGCTTCCTGTATATACTGCATAACTATAATTTAACCTATTTAACAGGCGAATAGACATCCACTCATAGAATGATGAGCATACATCGTGGCCTCCAACAACGACAGCGTCTCAGTCTCAACTCAACCTCTCTTCTGGTGATATGGTTTCGTTTTATAACAAAAGTTGGAAGAGAACGATGAAACGAGGGAGAATGAACTCAATAAATTACCTGTAATGTTCTCCCCAAGACTCCCATTATGAGCCTCAACTCTCTTTAATTAAAAACTTTAGAAGGCAGCAGCGCATAAGGAGTTTACCCTTGAATGGAATCACACAAAGCAAACAAGGACAACTTTTTCAGAGCTGTGTTTTAGTACATATGTATGTCAAAACTCATTATACTGGTATCATATCCTGGAAGATTGAATGCAGCTTGGACAAAATACGAAACTTTCGTGAGATTTTTGTGAAAGCACCTCTCTTTTTGTGTTGAAATATTTTTCTCTTTGAAACACTTTCTTCAAAGTCAAAATCAAGTATGAAATTACGTAAACTGTTTTTAGAGGCATACATAAACATTTACTCAATGTAATTTGTAGTTACAACAATGCATTAATATTTTTACTGAACAAAACCTGTCACTTTCAATGCAATGTTTCTTCTGTTTCCGCTTTTACATTTTGGTATTGGTTGGTAATAGAGTTGTTGACTCATCTCAAAGGAGCATGCGTGTGTGTAGGCTATTTTAACTGGTAAAAATGATAAATTTAAACAAAATCCTGCACAACATAAACTTTGCGACAGTGTATATGGCCACAATGTTTGCCCTTGTTCAATATAAAACCAGAAAAGGAATACAAAATAAAGGGTACCCAGTTGCCAGTGTATCACTGTATCTTTTCTCCTCTCAAATCCTCTCTCACTTTATGTGTCGTCCCGTTCTTACTTTTACACTGACAACCAATTCTACGTTCAACGATGTCCAGAGATAAAAGCATAATAAGCCAACAAAAGACCACCAATAAGGCTGACTCCTTTTGTCCATGTAACATATTATCCCTTTCGTTTTGTTCTTCAAATAGAGTCTCACTGATAACAATGCTACAGCATGTATATACTCTGCATGTGGTTTCTTGTAACTTGTAGTTTTCCCAAATTTTCTCTACCATACAACACATTACGCTCACCCAAACAAAACCCCGAGAAATCACACACAAAAAAAGTTGTACAAAAGAAAGTTTAGGGATGAATATATAGATGCATACAGTGTCACACTACTTTGCTAGTGTATTTACAACATGCAAGAACCAAGTGAGATATTATTCAATAAGGAAGGAAGGAATTAGCATCCCTTCACATGGCACTAGTGCTTATTAGTTTACACAAAGTGTACTGCCCAAGCCCACTCCATGAATTGTATATTAGGTATACCAACTAGACAATGAATACAAGATTTTTTCTGGCTTGCTTTCTCTCATCTCATCTACTAACACTACATAATAGTGTACATTTCTTTTTTCCTTTACAAACATGCAGCGAGACTGTCACCCTTCTGTCACGACTAAGGAGAGGATTCATTTTAAGCAATTTAATGAAATTTTGTTTCGCTTTACTTTACGTCAACGTTGCATATTACACTTTGTGTTGCACAAGAATGGTACTACTACTCGCTAGAAGCATTCTTTCTTTAATATTTACAAAGAAAAATCACAACAATCTTAGATGCCATAATGGGTTAGAGTGCCAGAAGCGGCAGCGAGATATTCTTTTATATTAGGTACCTATATCATATCTTATTATGATGATAGTATGTCATTGTTTGCTCACACTTTTCTGCATTTTTTTCTTTCTCTGAATAAAGTTACCCCACACAACTCATTTACCTTCCTTTCATTCATTCCAATGAGGACGACGACATGGCTGTCTATTACGTAAGTGTGTACGCCTCATACCTACAGGAATATGATATGTGAAGCCGATGTAATGTTGTGATTGTGAGTGAGTGGGTAAACAACAACTACTGCCATTTAGTTAGTTAACTTTGGGAAAAGTTTATCAGCTTTTCCGGTAAATTGTATTCTGTTACTGTTATTCTGAAAAATGCTGTGTTCTGATACAGCCACTTTCTGCCATGATTACATTGTACTCTACTGACTGACTATGTTAAATGGAATGTGCACTCTATGTACACATATAAAAAGAACACTGTATCTATATATTTATCTATTTGCTTTTTACCGCTACCATCACCACCACCACCACAAAATATTATGCTGCTTTGGTTTGCTTCTACGTTTCATATATATGCCACCACCAAAAAGTCGGATATAGTAGAAAAACGAACAGCATGCCCTATTACTATACTCACTTGTCTCCTTTCTGCTAAACAAGGAAACGGCAATATGTCCCTGGTTTTGTTCCCTGCACTCTCACACACTCTCTCCTTTTTCTTTCATGGTTAATGCCCGGCTTTCTGTGAGTTACCCTTCACTTTTTGACTTTTCACTCAGCTTTAAACAATCGGCTGTCGTGTGGAAAGGACGGGAAAAAAGTTGTCTCGTTTCCATACATTCTCCAGAAGAGAAGGAGCCCTGGACAGGAACCCTTTCATTTATTCGTTCCATCATTGTGCAATCCAATAATATAACCAATGCATTGACAAATTGTCTTGCTAGTGATCATCGTTAATAATTTGACATCATTTGTAAGCCAGTGAAACCGGAGCTAATTTGTGATTTAAAATTGAAAACGTCCGGTGTAAGTAATACCAATAAATTACGCACAAAGCATTCTTCATGTATAACTTCTTATAAGTAGTGAAACCAATAAGAAGCAGTATTTCTGTTTGTATGACGGATTTTCACCAATTTTCTCTCCTGTATTTCATTTTCAAGTTTTAACCGTAACGGCAGGCATGTGTCAGCAACGTCAGCTGAGGTGTGAGTATTGGTGTGGTCAGGAGAACGGAAGCGCGGGTGGACATAAGCCTCTTTAAAATGTGTTTTAAAACGGCAAGGTAAGACTGAAACAACTTTAAATTTTAATTATGTCGGTTCAATTTAGTTACCGGTGTATGTCTGAAAAAGTGCTGGCAATTCTAACTGGTCCCTAGACCACTGCACTGTGAAACATTTCATTACTCCATATTTCAAACAGAAAAGTTAGTACTGCTTAATTTGTATCATCATCAATATATCATATTACTTCTTTACTTCTATCGAAATGCATAACTGGTACGCACATTATACCGGTCCCCTTAAAGTGCATTTCATATTGAATAACTTCCAAAAGGCATAGATTTTTTTAATGTGAACATATTTTAATGACTAAACAAATACATAATTTCTTACGTGTCTAATTAACTTTAAATTGTTTGATAAGCCGTAGCTTTGCCACACTTTTAGTCTCTGTATACACTACACTATGATATCAATCACATCACATCGCGTATGCATGAATCCGAAATAATGCACTTTCTTTTTGCTACCCCCAAAAACTTTCCTTGAATTAAGAGAGAGAGAGTGAGCGACGGAGAGAAAAAAGAATGAAAAAAGCAATAGCCCTATCATTAGTAATAGCGCAGCAGCAGCAGAAGTATCACTCCTCTACTGCTGCAATACTCATCGTGCATATCAAAGTAAATGGTAGAAAAAGCTATAAAATTATATAGTAATGGGAATATATGCATGGTGCTCGCAGATAGGCCACATGGAGGACAGATGTTGGAGAGAGATATCTCCGAAAAACCCTCTTAGCTCAAACAACGTCAGGCCATTCAAAAAACTAATTTATATATACATACAACACACGTACATATTTATATACGGATATAGCGATAATAACGTAACATCGTCGAGAGAGAGAGAACCCCATAATAATATTGCATGCATTACTTTTTCCTCCTCTTCGTCGTCGTCGTCGTCATCGGAGGAAGTAAAGTAGCAAGGCAGATACATATAATAACACTCTATACTACTGACAATGAGTTTGAAAGAGCGGAGGCACATGTAATGTACTACTACTTCTACCTATACTACATCTCCTGCTCTCACTTCAACTACACAAAAGCTCTCCATTTTCATCTGCACAATATAATATCAGAAAATGTTATGTTATTCCGTGGCCATTCCATACCATGCGTAAGCTTCTTCTTCATCTCATTCCTTTTTTTCTCTCTCTTTCCATTCACTCAACTCACCAACCACCACCACCAGAGAAGAGTCATTGCTGCAGCTTACTTTATATAATATACATGCTTATATCATCGTCAAACAAACAGTGGAGCAGAAAAGTATGTAGTTAAAGCTACTCAATCATAGTCTTTCTCTTTTTTTATACTTACTTTTACACAGGCACATCACACGAAAAAAAATATTAGAGAACGTTGAACGTTATTTTATATTATATTGCATACTATGTGTGTGTGTGTGTACCATATAAAACAGAAGGATAGTAAAAAATAAAAAAAGAACAGCAGCAAACAGAGAGTGAGAGCAGAGCTCCTTCTACTGTTACGGCGGCAGTAATAGTGAAAAACTATGCACCGTTTTCCTGAGCTCCCTTTTTTCCCATACACATAACTATAACATAAAAAGGGAAAATGTACTTTGCTGTTTGCTGCTACTATTCCTCTGCTCAGGGAACTCTGGAGCTTACTGCTACAAATGCCATATACATAACACTTTTTCTCAACTGATATTAGTCTTCTTCTCTCTCTCTCCTGTTTTCATTCTGCTCAAAAGACTGAACTGAAAGAGAGAACAGCAGCAGGAGTAGCAGATATGAGAAGACGGGGAAGAGGATGATGATATAAAATTGAGAGTAGCTTTTGAAACACTTTTCTGTTCTCCGTCAGTGTCTCGTTGTTTTGTATCTTTTTTTATCCATCTACATCCATACGACATGTTTCTCTTATATTGAATGTGCAGCGCGCACATAAGCTCTGTATTACTCTCTGTCTGACTCTAGCTTTTGCCACTGATGATGAAAAAAGTGTATTTGCTCGGAGCTACTAAATATGAACAGCGATGGAAAATGTGCATGAGTCTTCTCTCTTGAAAAAAACTATAACCATCACGAAATATACTCGGTACTTATGTCTAACTCACTCTTCTCGGCTGTTGCCATTCTTTGATGGGATGTAGGATACGCAGCGATAGCATATAAGTATAGGTATAGCTTATATACACGTGCAAGCTTTTTGTACACATATTTTTATACATATAATATTCTTTTAGTGTTACTGACATTATTATTCCACTTGCTTCCCGTCCTTGTGAAATGTTTTGTGCCGTGCTTGCGTTATAAGCGGAGACTTCCGTATAAAACGCAACAACATCCAAAATAAATGTTCTTTGCGATACCTATTTATTTGCTGTGTAAGTTGCTTGGAATGAAATACTGAACCAAACTTCATTTCTTTGTATTGGCCATAATATATACATATCTATAATATACATATTTACTTCACTACATTCATCTCATTTCTCTCTACTGCTAATACACGTTTATGTGCACCCATGAATAAATACAATAGAGTCGACACTTTCAAAAGTCCTCTTTTCTCGAGCTGGAACTAAATGGCAGAAACTCTTTCTTATTTTCTCGAGAGTTGCTTCAAAATGTTTTCAAGACTGTAGTGAAATATTCTTGGACCTCTCCTTTCACTTCATTTTCTTTTATCATTCCTCCTCCTCCTCCTTAATATCTTCTCCTTTCGACGAGCAACGTGCTATAATATAATGTACCATTCATTGTGTATGGTAATGATAATAATACTAAATGACAGTAGAAGGAGCAGCGATAGCAAAATGGAGCATTTATTTTGGCGTAATGAGGAAGAGAAGCAGACAGAAAAAACATCAGCAGCAGCACCGCCACCACCACCGAAGCATATTTATATGCCAGAGGCAGTTGCATAATGTTCATATTACGTCCTCCATACGTACATGCTTCCATATTATATAACTCTAACTTTGATGTGAATTTCATGAAAGTAATCCCCTGTAGTCCCCCTGCACGTAGTAATCATGTCTTCCTTTTGTTCTCTTTGCAAATGAATGAAATTTGGAAATTTTAGGGAAAAGAGCTGCAGTAAAGATAACGATCCTCTTTTTCCAGTTCTTGGTCCCTTGTTCCACCAACTTTAATTACTACTTTTCATTAATACTTTGAACATGGCCAGAAGTGCGGGGTAGCAGAGAGTCGTCTCCTCCTTTTGAGTTTGCATCTAAAGCAGACATTGTTCTTTCCTGTGAAATCAATAGGACATCAATAAAATATTTCTAATACAATGTCTGCGTATCTTTATAATCTTCTTCTTCCGTCAAAAAATTGGGCGGTCGGTGAGATGAGTTTAAAATTGCTTTTGGGGGTTGACTGAAAAGAGAAAAAAAATCCGGAACATTCATTTTATTCAAAATGCGTCAGCGTTTAAGCTCAAACATGAATACAATGTGTGCAAGCCTATTTTTACTGGAAACAAGTGCGTCTGCGCCTATCACAGCTCACATAAAAGGAATGTCCAAGAAGATGGCATGTACACATTACAACTTCTGTGCCCACCTCTTTGTGAGCATTCAGTTTCTCAGGGAAAATAAGCTTACGTAAACCATTCCAGAGAAAAACTAGGCCCATAAGAAAAATCATTATGGTACTTGAAAACGATCTCCTCCTCTACGATAATATCCAAAAAGGCAATAATAATTATTATTATCATGAGTACATGACTGCATGGATATTTCTGGTGCTTTTTTTTGATGAAGCGTGATGAACATATTTTTTGTGGTTTTGTTAGGATCAAAAGAAGTACCAAGAATACAATCTTTAGAACGTCATGTCATCGTCATATATATGATGATCAACATTTGCCTGGCCTATTACTATTTGTACCTGTCCGTAGGGAATAAGATCTTGTCGAGTTATATCATTATTGTTATTATAATGGTGGTTCTAAAAACCACGATATTAATGTTGAACACTACTTTTTTTCATGGTGGACGTACAATAATGTATGCATACATATCATCATTCACACAATATGTAGAGGTAATAATAATAATATTATTCTTGTAAGTTACAAAAAAGGTACGTCTTTTTACGAAAAGAAGAAGGGTAGAGAGAGAGATGAGACATCACCCATTAGCTTAACATTTATTTCAATCTTTGTTGTTGTAACATGGTTTGCTCACATCATCATCTAAAAAGAACAAGAATGGCTAGAAAAGGAGAATATATTAGGATGGTTTCGTACCACTAACTACCACAAAAAGCAGCATGTATTATTATGGTGATGGGCTGTAATATGGACAGACAAGATGAAAAATATTACAACTGCCCATCAGAACCCATCCATTGACCATGGTCGTCGTCTGTCTAGAGGAAAAAGTGGAATTTTTTTCTGCCTCTTTTAGTGCCTCTTAGAATGATGATGATGCTTATTGTAATATGTTATAGTGTAATAACAATGTACCGTGAACTCCGCAACAAACAACAACAAATGCTCATAATAAGCTGTTGGGGATGAACATTGAAACTAATACTTTGTAGCCATAATAATCATCATTGTAATCATCTTCCGCAGCAAGCACGCAACAACAAGAAGGGATTTTAACGTAATATTTTTATTTCAATGTGTGTCTACCTCTCTGCCACAAAGCTCTGCGAACATTCTTTTTATGAACGAAGAAGATAATAAGATATTATGAAGATGATCATTTTTTCTTGAGGTTTTTTCCTGTTTGCTGTTGTACGTACAGGTGATCATGATCAGCCATCCTTTTCCACTTACAAATGACAGCCTATTATAGACATTCATATTTACTAACTCCCATTACGCATGTAGTTTACTAGTATTGCTGCTATCCGTTAAACCAAATGAAATGCGGTATCACACAACGTTAAAAACGTAAATGCAGCTATGCTTAGGCACTTCATATGAAAGAATCAAGACGAACAACTGCCAACCAAAATATCCTGCCCTCTATGTTGATGCGATCAAGTTGCCCATTTTTAAAATTGCCTATATAATGAGAAGCTTAACAGAATATTAATGGCAATTTTTTATATCAGGTGTGAATCCATGATTGCTCCAAAGCCAAGTCCGGATTAAAACCCATGAAGTGCATGATCGAAATTACAGTCGCCATCAGCTATTTCGTTTATTGCAAATTCTTCACCGTATTCCTTGACTAGTTGATGACGTTGGCGTTGTAACTTGGTAGTATTAGTTATAATATTTAATGAGTATCTCTAATCTACAGTCAGTTATTCATATTATCACATGTGCTTAGAATAATATTCTTCTTTGTTCACCGTAGAAAGGAGCACGAACTAAAGAAAGCCCAACCTGTTGTTCTAGTGGACTTGTAAATTTTGTTTCGACAAAAACTAAATCATTTTAGGCACGTTAGTTGTTTTCTCGTTGCAGTAGCTTCTTCGTGTACGTATAGCTATTAAAAATGCATCACTTTTTTCAAAGTAGAAAAGCAACAAAAGCTGTACTATTACTGCCACCATGCATCACATTGTATATTACTTAACATAAGTGTATTATAGTGTGTGGTTGTAGCTGCGGGCTGCGATTGATAGTATGGGACCAACCACAAAAAATAACTCACCTTTATATAGCAGGTGATAATGAATTTAATGAATAGTACAAACTAGTCATTTTGTTGAATGATATTAGCATATAAAAAATCCCAGTCTTCTTGATGGGTTTTTTGGTATGGTAGTTCTTGTGAATACCTGGAAGAAAATTGCTGGCTTGGCTCCCCGAGTCTACCTGTCGAGACTGGCTTGGAGCAAGACGAAGCTGTGTGCTTAGTAATAATAATAACAAATGATGATAAGGGTAATAATAATATTATTATTATGGGTAAATGTAGACGAATCAAGCTATCAAAGTGGGTAGAATTGCAGTTGTAGTGGTCTTCAGCACAATCGCACATCACATATATAACAAAACTTGCATTATTATGGCAGGCTAGGCTTTCTAGCCAGTACAAGGTATCCATTTCGTCATAATACGAAAAAAATGTTATCTCTTATATATGTGCACTGTGCACATTAGTAAATAGTGTCTTCTTTTTTCCTCTTCGCATTTAGGAATATTGCCAGCGATAAACGTAATACTTAAAGTGTAAAGTACAAAATAAACAGCTCTAGATCCTAATAAATAAATCCACGAAATTGCAAAAGATATGGTCATCACTGTCTTTGTTAAAATAGTCTGTTTGTCAGCTTGTAAGTGTTTAAGCCGAAATTGGATAATTCTGTCAAAGTTTAAATTGCTTAAAACAAAACATGTGAAGTTTGGGTAAACGGATTGTTTCTGGATATAGTCATTGGTGGAAGGAATGTCAAAAGCAAATTTCAAAGTCATCTTAACATATCAATATTATATCATGTTTATATAAAAACTCGCTGCGAGTCAGCTATCTCTGTTTTTTAAAGGATTAGACTACTTATTTCTGTTCTTTTAACTATTTTCCAATCAAAAAGAATATTGTAATCTAAAATCTTTGCTTACACTACATTAGAAAGTAAAGGACAAGTTTAATATATAGGTATAATATAGACAGGCATATGATAATACATACATAATAAATTAAACGTCTATCATGCAGTTATTCCTTCGCAAAACAAGACAACATGTTTATATCTCCTCATAATCTGACTGCTCGTCTCGTCTGTGCTACGAATTTTCTAAAATCCACTTCTCATCAATATCACTTTCCTCTGGTCTAACATCATTCACACTTTATCTTCTTGCCTTTTTCCTTTCAACTTTATCACCACGAGAGAGGTTCTCAGTGTCAATTTAGGAATATTCACGGCACTTGATGGCATTAATAACGATTTATATCAATAATAGTTGAAGAAGAAACGCTTTAACGTTTACATATACTACTGCCTATAGAACATACTACCACTCTATTACAAGACCATCGTTATTTTAAAATGATAAAGACAATTCTGATTTTTTAAATGGAAGACTGCCACTTGTACTTCTTATATATGTGGACGTATTTTAGTATTATGGGGTATAAAACAGCCTGTCGTGTAAATGTATGATACGTGTGTGTCCGCTCCGATGACTGAGAGGCAGTATAAACCAATGAAAATTCATATCATTAAGTTATAAAATTCATTGTAAAAAGAAATACTACTAGGTTGTTCTGGTTTTATCGCTTTATGTTTTTTGATCCATTAGGGACACAGCAGATGCTAGCGATTCGTTTTGTGACTAGTATATTTTTTTCTCTTAAAAACCTTTTGTTTTTACATTTGACAGTATATAAATCTTTTGTTTTGTATTTCTCAACTAAATTCTAAACAAAATCTTCCGTATAAAATATAACAAGAGATTTCTCGGGTAAGTTTAGGGTTTAAAGTCTTGAATCCTCTGATTATAGGATTTTATTGATTTATTATCTCAACATTAGCTGAAGTTAACACGGCATTTTTGCATATTTTAATGTCATAATAATAACAGAAATATTTTAACAGGAATATTTTGAGTTTAAAATTCTACAACATTGTTTGTAGTATACTAACTATGTATTAAATCGACTTCACGAGCGGTCATTTCAATCGTCTTAACAAAACATGATATTGTTATGAGTCTGGGCTGAAACTGCTCTGTGAAAGTTAAAACAGGAACTTGAAATGATATGATTTTTATCCGTGCGTGTAGAGTGTTCGATTTATGCAATTAGATGTGATGATGGCTGATGTGGTGATACACACACACACAACCTGATCTTTTGACTCCTGTTTCTTCTTTCAGTAGAAATGGAAAATGAGCATGGGAGATAAAGTGATCAAGTGAACATGGGAATGAAATGCATTTTTCTGGTAATATAAATGTAAGTACAAGCAATAAAAAACGAACGTATCTACTTTGTGGAAAAATATTATTGCTTTTACATGCTGAAGACGGTCGGTTTGGGTTGTGGTTACGATGATGATGATGACCATGATAAAGTCCTTGCCTTTTCTTTGTACTTTTTCTTGGGATTTTCGAGCTTTTCATGCATTCATATGAACTTACGTATTTCTTCTTTTTCAAGTTTTTATAATTTTATTCCCTGCTAAAAAGAGATTGTGAACTAATAAGTCAAAATGAGACGCTTTATAGTTCAATTCTAGTCATAATTAAATTTATCTATTTATTTTATCAGTTTTCTGTGTTACGATAAATTAAGATATTTACTTACCCAATGGATACTAAGAAGCCTATCAAAATTGACGGAATTGGGTATCAATTTGTGGCAACACATGACATTTCAGTGGATATGAAACAATTTTTAAACAACTTCTTGTAGTTCAATTCCCAGTGTCAATCACTTCTTCCAACACTACTATCTCGCGGCTTACTGCAAAGAAAGCCTGGAAAGGTATCATTGGAATTTCTGCATGATGTCTTTATGATTACATAATGAAAAATCATAGGGAGTGGCCTGCTTAGCGCTATTTTGGACGGCGACCGATAAACTTACTTTCCGCAATAACACTGTAACAACGAAACACACTTTTGGCGTTACAGATTAATACTTTTTTGTTCTATTCAGTTACAAAAGTCCGTCTTAAATACTAATATTATAATCTAGTGCTTCATATTCTTAATAGCACTCTGTTCAAGACGGCTGGACGAGAGAGGTATTTTGAGAAAGTAAGGAATGTTATGCAGCCACGGATGAGTGGCAGTTGGTGTTACGATGTAGTGATGTGACAAGAGAAAAATGTGTCGAGAACAATATTGCATGGGTGCATGGAATACATTGTTGAACATTACATTACGCATTTTATTGAGGAATGCATTACATCACATCTGCTGAAATGTTTCACGTTCGTGCACCACCAAGCAAACCGAGAAACAACTTAATATACCACAGTTAAACCATGTCGTACAATGCATATGCCTACCTACAATATGATGATGTTATTACTTAGATATATCGACAATGACTGACGGCTATATATATTTATGAGTTTATTTCTTATATCGGCGGCAGTAGGAAGAATGAAAATGACAAGTCTAACATACAGAAATATGCTTTCATCGAAATTCCAAATAAGTGACTTCCTTCCTTGATATTTTCTTCCAAGACTAAATTACAGAGAGGCAAACATTGGAGCCGAAATAGGAGGAGTAGGCTGAATTGGGATGCTATCGGGTCTATAATATTGGCTCCATATATATGCAGTAATGCAATATAAGGCGTGAGAAATGGTTCATTTTTTCTGGCATGCGTTTATCCTACCAAAGCACCGTCTGCACAATTCTGGCTGATTCGGAGAGTTTATACATGAACAAGACTGCTCAACAAAAGCTATTGGGTATAGAGCTGTACGTAAAAAATATGCAATAAATTACACTTTGCATATCAAAGATTTTATTCATTCTTTCTATAAGAACTCATAGGCTCGCACGATCAGGATATTTCGGATACTGAATTATACAAATAGGCATGTATATGGACATTTTTTGTTATCGTTGGTATTACTTTCTGCACAAAGAGAAAATACAATACAAAATCTGTTTAGGGTAAAAATGAAAATACCAGAATACTCGAAGGAGAAAATCCAAATAAAAAAATTCTTTCCTTACAAAGTCGAACGATGGTTCCACTTTTGGTGGTAAGTGTAATATACATTACACTGCAGTGCAGAAGAGAAAGAAGTGAAAGTGACTTACTCAATTCTGGCTGATGGGATAAACTCGTCGAGTAATATATGCATATTGCATAATATTATTATCCCTGACAATGATATTTTCTCCACCAACCAGCATATTTTCATATAAATTGGCTTGTTAAACAAAATGTACTTTGTCTTTCCGTACTCAGTCTTCGTCCTGCTTCATATGCTGTGGCGTGACATTTAAGTTTAGACATACGAAACTTTAAGGGATCCGATAAGCTTTAGAATTGAAAATGTTTTCAATTTTGAATAATGTAGCACTCCAAACTAACCACTTGAGTTAGAATGTTGTCGGCAATCATTGAGTGAAGCAAAATAAGGGAACTGCTGGTGCACTCTAGTGGCATGTTCAAAATTTACAGAACTAAATTTTTGAAAACGCTCTTAGGGACTGGCATTTGCAACTCTGCAAACCCAATTACATGAATACAGCTTGACCATACATAGTCTTTACTTTATACATTATAAATTATAATGTATTTTCGCATAAGGTTCACATTTAACAATGCAACTAGAACTATCAATCAGTTTTCATCTTTAGTACACTATTAAAGACTCAAATATCAAAGTCTTTTAGATGCCTGCACTGGAAAGATGCCAGATCATCAGAAATTAAATACCCCATTACGATAACAATAACTACATGGAACAAGCTTCAATGAAATTTTATATGTATTGATAAACAAAGTGAATGCATTCGCAGGATTTGCTGTAGGTCAATTTTTTGGAAGAAATAGAGACATATTTCTTAATTAAGGGGACTATGAGCGGAACCAAATTTAAGATAACCTTATCTATTATTGTAAAATAAGGTCTTAGCCGAATAAAATTGTTGCATTTGAGAACGTAAATCCCGTACCATTTCAACAGTTGATAATTTGAAAATTTGGGCTTACAAAACAACACATTCTAATGATGTTTTGCAAACCTTGAGAACATATTTATTATGTACCTTATAATGCACATTGTTCATCTTCCTATGGTATATACTGAAGGTTTCGCTACATTTTTTTGACTGAATTATTTTCTCTGACGTGTGAAATTACAATGCTACATTTTGATTTGTTTGGAATCTGAACATTAAGTAGCCAAATTCTCAGGTAAAATCCAGGTAGACTGAGAAACTGATTCATCAAAATCCTTGTTCGCCCATATGGAACAGAACTCACTTGATCTGAATTTGAACACTATGCCAAATCGATACCTGCTGTATATATGTGTGTTGCACATTGTTGACTGTGGGAATCTCATTGAACAAAGACACGCTGTAAAGTTCTGTGTTTGAGACACTGCCTTTTTTGCTTTGCTCACTTTTTTTATGCTTCTCATGTAAAAATGCCAGATTTAAGGCAAGACGCGTACGACAACCAACCACATTATATGATGCCCTCTAACAACCCTTTTCCTTTCCTTTTACCACTTTTTCTCGCCTCTCTCAACTGCCGAGATGTACCGCTATGTACTTTTCATACAAAAGAGCAATACAAGTACACAAAGTAGAGTAATAAATCATTCAGAAGCTGTTTAGGTGTTCTTGTCTCTGCTTTACGTCTTCTCAGGTCCTCAAAGTTGTCATGCTGTGTAGTTATTTATTTTGATTTTTTCTGGGAATTGCCGTGCATACTTTTTAACAAAAAGATTTGAGCAGGTGATGGAGAGAAAAGAAGGGGTTACACAACGCATTTCGTCGTCGGAGGGGAGAGCAATATTGTAAAACTTGTGCAAATAATACTACATACATAACATCATGTAGTATCGACTTTTAAAACGTGTTTAAATGCTTGCATTCTTGAAAATATGAGCTCATAAGGTAATATTTCACTGACATGAATTTTCTCAGTTAATTTTCTTGGTTATTCCGCAATCCATTAGGCATCCATTCAAGTCATACAAATCGCTCAAAAAATATATTTTAAAGCAATATTGCAATTAAATATTAAACTTTGATAAAACATTATATCCAAATCCGGACTGCTACATCCATTGTAATGAATTCGCTGTACACACGAGAATATAAACTTTGCGTAACATTAGTTGAATAAATGTGGAAGGGCAAACGCAGCACATATACAGATGGATGACGAAGGAAATGGCATCAAAGTCATTTCATCTAATGTCTCCAAACACGACCATCACGGAAAAGTGAGATAGGATGACCCTTGTTGCCGGTGATATGATACCACCACCGACTTGACTGGTAACTGAGATAGCTGACTGTATCTACATGCTAAAAGGCAGAGCCCCATCATTACCCGACGGAACAGAGCAGATAGCAGCTGCATGTACATAATATGCATCAACTGCGACACAACTAATGTCATTTCTTCTCGACAGTACAGTGTCACTAACGACATACTATTCAAAGATTGCTAAAGTTTTTCGTTTCAACTTTTCCTAGACAGCGTGAATGGAGGGAGCATACATTCGGCTAGATACGCAGTTGTTTTCTGCCTATATTTGATATTTCAGTGTGCATCTAATATAGGTGTTTAGACAGGAAGGTGATGCAATGATGATGGTATGGCGAATGAAAAAATGTCTTTTTGCTTTCAAGAAATTTACACTCTCCCATAATTTTTTACTCCATACTACATTTGAGGTATGTATTATCCAATATACAACACAAAACACATTATTATTATGAGGCACACGAGGAAATGGCTTTTCTTGACATGATATTTCCAAGATGAAGTAACGTGAAACTGCTCATGACCCTAAGTAAGTTTCTGAGAAATTTTTGTGTCATACACAAACACATTTACAAAGCCTTTAAGAAGCACAAGTAATGTTTTCCCCTCCTCTATCACTTGGTATCTTTCTAATAATGTGATTAAAAAGATTCCCCGTTTACCCTCACTACTTTACTCATCTTTCTTCCGAAATGTTTTTGTGAATTGGGGACATCCTTGAACATGTCTTTAAATAGTGCAAGGAGGCAAAATAAATGATGGGAAAAGTATGTGCTTCTTGAAATCGCAGTGCATACTCATATTATTGAAATTGTGCATAGAAAAAAGCGAAAGTAAACTCAAGAAGTTATGCCCATCTCTTAACATTCGAAGATGTTATGTGTAATAATAGTAATGACCTTAATGACATCAGTGATAATACTTAGATTCCTAGAAAGCAAGCTAGACACCTCTATCATCATCACGGGAAGAAGGATTCGGTTTCATTAACCACGTCATTCCATCCGGGAGACATTTTCTTAAAATAGGTCTAGCATCGCATCCTTCATCCACAGGACCATTTATCATGAAAAACGCGCACACATAAATTGTTATATTTCCCATAGAAGGAATATTACTGTGAAAGATGATGATAGCCATGAAACGGGATGAGCTTAAGGGAGGATATTTTTTTGGTCTGTTCCTGCTCAGGATTTAAACAAACTGTAACTTACACTGTGCAATGTAAACGAAAAATCGTTGAGAACCAGGATATGGGAAAGAAAAAGAAACAGAGCAATGTCTTCTAAACTGTTATTGCAATGGATTCCAGGAGAGCTCTAGGATATTATTTTGTACATGTATACATCATACATGTCATCACGATATCAGTCATTATGCTATATTTCTTGTCATGATCCTCACATTGCTTAGATTTTCAACACTTCCACGTAAATGTGTATAGTAATAGCACGTAAACTGCATGACGTTGTTATAGTAGGTATATATGTACTTGCATTACTTATCTTCTCCCTTTACTCTATCTGGACATGACAGCGTTTCACCGAAAACGGCAATGGAAATTCTTTGCCAAAATTGCCAACATATTCCCAACCATTTTTCCTATGAGCTGTCTCAATGGGACCCCTTGGACTCATTTTCCTGGCTGTATGGGGAGTCAGAGAAAAACTAATGTCACGTACTCCCATTCCCCCTGGTCGTTCAAAGTAAACGAAGAAAAGTAGGTAAACGTACAAGGGTAAGATGGACCTGAGAAGACATCAAGATTAATGTTATGATTATTTTGTTTTTGAGGGAACCGTATTTTTGCAAAAATAAACATTTACTTGTGCAAGGTGCGGCATAATGGTGTATTGTCTATTATGTGTAGTGTGTTTTCATCAACTAAAACTTGCACTCCAGTAATTTGAAAAGAAAACAGAGTTTGGACTATTGCGCATGGTTTTGTTGTGCTAGATTCAAACTTGGGAGGAAGCGGAATCAAAGAAATATTGAAATTTCGAAGAGTCGAATATGAAGAATGCTTTTCATGCCTATGAAAAACTTACCATTGCTTTCCCCACATAAAACTCTGACGCTTTCGTAACTGACGCTAGTCTACCTACAGCGCCATCTCAACAAAAACGAGTAAACTACTTTGGTGGATCCTCCGAAACACAAGTAGTTACAAGTTTTGCCTTAGAGAGCGCTGGGACTACTGATCTCTGCTCATTGTTCTTCAACAACTTGAGAGAAAAATTTTACTTGTACTTCTTCCATTTTCCATTCTTTCCTTCTACCCCTCTGCCCATCAGTTATAATAGTAAAGTCGTTCTGGCCACTGCATAGTAGCATTACATCTGAGAAAAGGGAATCAGGTATCCTTTTTTCATGGAGGCGAGGGAAAAGGGTGCCATTTTTCATTGTCGTGTTGTTCCAATGATGATGATGGGGACTGGCTTCTTTAGAGGAATCTCCTAATGTCAAAATGATGAGGGTTGCAGTCCTACTTCCTACTCTGCCTACTGCATGTACAGTAATGTTTCAAGTTGGTATTTGCTTGATCTGTGTACCCCTTTCTGTGCAAGTGAAACTCTCGATCTTTTTCCTACAACCCCCACCAGAGTCCGTTGCCGTGTGCTGGTCGCATTTTGGAGCAAACAAAGCTTCTTTTGTATGAAAGCCATCACACCCCGATTTACCAGTGTGCCATCTTCACAGCAGCGTCAACACTTTCGGTAGAATTTGTTGGTTCATACTTGGTTGGATTTTGACTTTGATTCGGCAACTCACAGTTAGGAGGAGGCTGCTGAGATATTTATTCAAGTCGGCCTTAGTGTGAAAGGTGACAAATAAGAAGCATACAATGTATTTGGTTTAACTGGATAGGCTACTTGAAAACGAATGGCTGAAACTTTGTATTATATCATCATCTGCAACATCTTTTCTCGGCAATCTGCAGGGTTATATTATGCGCAAATAATATGATTATGGCTACGATGCATTTTTCAATAAAAATGGATGACAGAGATTTTGATTATTTGGAAGAAACATTTCGCTGAGTTTTAAGCACAAGCTCTATTGAGACATTATGGATAAGGTAGCCAAATTTTAAAAATATTCATACCTCTATTGTCAATGGGCTTATTAATGAATTATATTCAAACACTCTCAAGGTTTAGGATATAAAAAGAGAAAGCAAAATTGACGAATGATTACATTTTTTATGACTGCTTTAAATTGGTAACACATCACATACGTACATCTGACATGATGACATAAATGTAAACAATGAGTGTAAATATGAGCCATGGTACAGTTTTAAATAACTTTATAATTACAAATTCATTCCCTTTCAGAAACTACAATTAGCGTAGCTAGTCTTATCAACATTGTTTTCTCAGGCTTATGTGGATTGTTTCCCATGATTGGAATATATTGTGGATTTTAATACACATGATAAAACGTGCATATACATATGTATGACACTATTTTAGTAAATCATCTATCTATCTTCATAAAAGGACTGGACTGTCATATTTTTGAACTTTTACATTCTGAAAATATTAAACATCCATTAATTTCATGAAGTGATGAATCTGTTTGGCTCAAAATAGGCAAGGGAAGTAAATTTTCAATACTTTTGAGAAGAATTTCAAGTAGTCATTTGGCTTTCATTTTTAAAGCCATATTGTCTACAGAAAAGTCCCCTATACAACGTAATTGTGTAACGTGTTTTTGTTACTAGGCATTACTAGGTTTTGTGTGGGCATTTTCAGTAGATTTAGTGAATTGACATGCGCATCCAAGATTTTTAAACCTGAGCTAAATATCGAAGCAAAGCAATAATGACTGAGAATCTACGAGCAAAAGTACAGTATACTTGATGAGAAAAACAGGTTTCAAAGGGTTGGATAAGTGATACTGATAGCCATTATCATTGTACTTAAAAGAATTAATGGGCTGGATGAGAATTGTATTCTTCGAGTAAAAACCACATGTGATGTAATGTTACATTACATTTTTTCATCATGCATGCCGGGAAAAGTTAGGATAAATCATAGAATGAGCTTTGTCACAACTCAACAGGAGGATTTCTTCAAAAATGTTAGCACTTCTCTATTTTACAAATACATATTCGTTAGCAGATATCAAATTTACGAAATGTCCCGCTTTTACAAAACCTAAATGATGATCACCTGAAAAAACGCTTACACTTATATTTAGGAAGTGAATAGAAAATCTATGCTCGAATTTGCTGAATTAAAACTGCTATCGTTTAGTATAATAATCAAACATGAAATTATTAATAAAAGTGACTCCAGAAAATGAATGAAATATTAAAAGGTATAACATGGAACGTCGAAGGATAAACATAGCAAATAGATATTGAGAATTATCGAACATGTTCTAGTACCTCTATCACAATCCCAGTAAATACCTAATTATTGTTAGTCACATAGTCACATTTTCCATTTGTTCAAATTACAAAGGTTAAGCATTTCCAGCTAAAATATCTCATTGATTGCTCATAGTTCATAAATAGTATAAGCTCATTGATTGGAATGATTGAGATTCTCATCGCTTTATTATTACTGATGTTTAGTCGCATTTACTAGAACATTTTAACATCCTTTTTACATCAGTGAAAGTAGGAAATTAATAAAAATGTATACTTCCTATTGAAAAATCATAAAGTTTAGAAAGAAGTGTTCATTATTGTAATTTTTAGGTATTGACAAAACTTTATTTATTGTTGTTGTAATTTTGGAAAGTATAAAAATGTGAAATGTCAAATCTGAGGTTGTGAGTGCAGTGTGTGACTGATGTGAGCACTGCGTCTGCTGATATAGCATCTGAGAGAAAAGCATTTAGAAGTGATAATTTGTTACATTCGCCTTGTGTACATCATTTTGTAGACACACCTATGAATTTGTCAACATTTGTGATGTTGAAAAGCAAACATTTTCGTGATTTTAGTCAAAAATGTGATAATACAACAAGTTTACACGGGAATGCAGACCAATTTTCATTAAATTTTATAGGGTAAACGTATCATTGCAAAACAGTTGGAGTGAGTAATTTGAGTACATTCTACATAGAAATGCATACATCACTTCAACTTTGTCAAATCAAATGTCAACTGAGTAAGACAAAGCGTTGCGGCAAAATAATTATCGGTTATTTACAGTAACTACCGCATATGCTAAAAGGAATATAAAAAAGCTTCCTTGAGTTTGTTTGCATGTTTCAAATTGAATACCTACATACTACATACATTTCATGACCACAACTGGCTTTAATCGCTGTTTGTCATTAACATGAACATGACGTGTGAGTTTTGGACTTTTCAAATGATAGGATGTCATCCATGTTGCTTATGCCAAGCCCTGTAGGCCAGGGAGAGTCAAATGATAAGGAGGAAAGGCTTAATAAATTACTGAAATGTGAGATTTCTTCAGTTTAAAACATTTAAGTCTGCTACTTCACATGAGTCATAAACCTAAAATTGCACGAAATATAAGCATTGATTAAGTATAAATTTCACGCTTTCTTGAAACGGTTCATTTGGCATCATAACCCCAAAATCCTGTCCTTTTTTCTTTGAAGAAGTCTTCATGAACGATTTTTTATACCAAAAGTTTATTATGCTTTTAGATAGTAAATCGAGATTCTATATATGCCTAAAAATGAGTGATATCAAGCCAAAGCTGATAAACGTTATAAGTACAAATTTGTTTTTATTTTTAGTACAATAGCGATGATTATTTATTTTTAATATTCACTGTAATCAAGATGGCATTTTAATTCAGTTTCCCTGAGCTTCTTTTATCCGGAAATGAACTGAACTTGATTACAAATTGAGTAAATATTTAAGCTCATTGGTGCATTTTTTCTGGATTTCCATTTAATTCTTTCTTTGCTCTTCCCATCTCGGTCATCAAGATGGTAACTGTACGTGTCTGTTGACTTTAAAATCGTGACTTTTACATTAGCAAACCTAACCCTTCATAGAGGGATAAAAAATACGGATAAACACAATAAGGCAACTTAAATCAATACGTAGTATTCAGTGCAAAATATTTAGTCTTTATCCTTTGTAGTTAAATGGGATGTGACGATTTAAGATTGTCGCCATCATTGTGATGTGGACATGTGGATTAAAAACCGGCTAAATTTTTGTCAGTCGGGTAGAAAATGCATAATTTTGAATACAAAGAACTCAAACTTCCACTTCTCTTGAAGGAATCCACCAAACAAAAAGGTTTGGTTGCCATTTTCTCTTTGATTTGCCCGGTGGTTAGGTGGAGTGACCATTAGACAAGAAACAGTGGACTTGTCACCATAATTCAGTCTAATGTTTCATCTTGAATGTACTGTGAGGCATTTATTCTGTCAGTCAATTTTGTTTTTCGGCTAATATCGTATTTCACAAGATGACGTGATTGTCAGCATCCTGTCAAAAAACAATTTTCTGTAAATGAATCCTTCACTTACTGTACGTCTTATGAGAAAAATATGCAAATCAATTTACCTGTTCTTTGAAAATGTAGAAAGAGGGAGAGGAGAAGAAAGGCTAAGCTAGGAAAAAAGTGGACAGAAATTTTTGTCAAACGAGGCATTGTTCACTTGTATTGCATTCCCTTAGCATCACCAGATTGCTGTGAGATTAATCGTAGTAGTTTTCTCGCTTAGCCAAATCTCCGAAAATCCTTTTGCAGGTGGAGAGAGCTTTTGGAAAGATAACATAACAATTAAATTATGCTAATGTAGTTAATCTAATGGTGGTTAGCTTATGAAGGAATCTTGACCGATTAAAAGTAATTTTTATTCAAGAAAAAAATTCAAACAGGAATACCAAACCAATTATCATAGTACATTTTCTCTAACTTTTTTCTACACGTTTGAAATCTTGCTTTATATTATTAGCATGCACAGTGATGTGTCATATTACAGAGCAGTGGACATTTTCATGGAATAAATGTATATGTATATTGCTTGCTAGAAGAGCACAATAACTTGCACATTTTCTGTCATTCATAAGCAGCCAAAGAAAACATTATTTGGTTTGGGTGTGGTAAAATGCGAAATATTTGATTTTCATAATGGACTGGCATGCAATTGGTTACATTCTCCAGAAGAAAATGCAGTTTCCCCTTAATGCACCTACATTGAAGGCTAACTTTGTTTCATCCATGTTATCACTATTGATTTCCCCTTGTTTGTTGTCCGATCCCCTGGAAGTCCGAACCATACGTGGAGTTCTAATTGAATCCGAAATTGTAATCCCTACGGATTAGTTTGTTATCCTAATGGAAAAATATCATGCAGTGGTCTAGTCGTTAGAAGATCCTGATAGTTGATACATTGTGGAAAAATAAGAGAAAGAGGTCGTAGAGCTTCTGTCCATTTGATCAAGGAAACGAAGATTGTGTTTGTTTTGTACGAAAGTAAGAAGATATGATACAGTTTTTGGTAGTTTGCCTCAGTCTTTCCATGTGAGTCTTTCAAGCAAACATTTACCGAACTTTTCCATTTGTCTTGAACAAACAGAAAATGCAATTTCCCTGTCACGTCAATTAAGCCAAGCCCTGTCAGGGGAGCACTATTGAATGTTGAGAAGCAGCAGAAATTGCATTGTGGTTGATGGACAAACTCCGTGGAACTGCGTAGAACAAGCAATGAACGAAGAAAGTTAGAAGGTTTTCCTTGTTTTTATACATCACTCCATTTTCCATGGCTTATTGTGTGTTAGATAAACTAAACACTTTTTTTCTTATGATTGAAAGAGAAAAATGTTCATAGTTATACAATTGTATGTCGCAGTTTCTTTCGGCTCGAATTATCATTTGCTACTATATATTTGCAAATGATACTGTTATTCTTTTATATTAAAAACCTTTTCTAGCTTCCATAACTTACAATTAGCCTTTCAAAATGCAATGTATATTAAAAAAAGGAAAGAATATCCTCTAGAATAATGTAGACATTTCACTTCAGAAATAATATGATATTCATTATGATGAAATTATTGCCCACCTTTAAGCATAGCTTTCACAAATTAAAAAGTTTCACAAACACACTTTTCACAAAGTGTAAATTTTTGATTAACTTTTGCTGGATTTCCATTTGTAGCCTTCGTAAAAAATTCGCAAAACATATTCATAGACAATTACAACTTTTCGTCTGCTAACAGTCATTGTATGTCAAATGTCCAGGTAAAATGAAAACTTCATATGACATAAATACATACCAAAAACAACAT
This sequence comes from Willowsia nigromaculata, assembly GCA_034700605.1. Lineage (NCBI taxonomy): Eukaryota > Metazoa > Arthropoda > Collembola > Entomobryomorpha > Entomobryidae > Willowsia > Willowsia nigromaculata. The sequence continues at coordinate 29,618 of JAQIXX010001035.1, forward strand.
ATCCTTAATAAACTGGATTATTTTCAACAATGAGCACTTGAAGGAAGACTAGTTTTTACGCAAACCAACTACGGCATGTATGAAATGATGTTCATTCAATATAGTAAATTGTTGCTGATGAAATTTTAGCCATCTATCCTCAAAACCCAGTATTTTGTAGTCGAGCGAGAGTTTTGCTGTAAACAATAACCCCAACAAACTTATATCGTAGCACGAGACGAATGTTATAGTCACATCATCGTATATTAATACAGAGTTTCTCTCTAAGATCTATACTCGGAGGTCTGGTAAGTCTGGATATAGGGTTTTTGCCTATATCACGGGGATGAATGTATTCATGCAATAGGTATCACAAAAATGTTATAACTATATGTTCATTCGCTTATTTAGGAGAAAGTTCTATTCAAACAAAATTCGTTAGCATTCCCACAGAGCTCGCTTTTGTCTTTGTGATTGAAATACGTTAGTGCGGACTTTTGGAGATAGTAAAATAAGGACAAACGATCTGTGTTCAGCTCTTTCTGTAATACACAAGTGCAGCAATCCTTATTTTCAATGAAACTCCGTTTTGCAACTGCCAGTTCTCCCTTGATGCTAAATAACATTTTGAAGTGTCAATATAATTGATATGAATGCAAATAATAAGTCCTGGTGAATTTAGCTTGTAAATTACACATATTTAAGTTACTTAGATTAGATATATACAAGTTGTATATAAACTATTTATTGGTGTATCACAAATGCTTAGACAAACACAGTAACTGTGTGCCTTTTATTGAGAACTTGTGCCAAAAATGCTTTGTATAGGTATACTGAATTGAATCACGTCAACATTATTTACTTTAACCGGAAGCAGAATGGTCATGTTCTGTAGTTCGGTACTTCATTAAATGTTATTACTCATTCTAATATTAACAGAAAATTTGCATACATGATTCAGTTTATTTAAAGCATGCAGGATTGAATTTAACTGTTTTAAGTCTCGCATACTGCATAATGATGTTTAGCACACCTGGACAAATTATAAAAAGTAATTAGTGTTAAGAATTCAAGAAGTCAGGACGATGTGTCGGTTTGGAATTCTATCACAAAAATAAATTACGTTTCAGCTATTGAGAAGCACCGATGTGATTTTTATGATAATTCATTTACATCATAAACGTAATACACATAATTATTTGAATGCAGAATAATGAAATAAGTTAAATATTATTCACAATAATATAATGTACTGCTGCTTGTGTATGCATGTATTCATGTAGTGTTCACAAAATGAAGCGAAAATACACACTGCCTTGTAAAACATTTTCTTTCAGAGAATGTTCAGTTACAAGTGAATATTATGTACCATGAAACATTTTTTATGCAAGTCAGCCAACCAAATGTACCAAAAAGTGAGCAACTGAAAAGGTCCAGCCAACAAGATTAAGACCCACTGAATGCATAACGAATATTATGCTTCACGTAATATCGTCCTCTCAGAAGCAAAATGGTGTAGTTTTTTAGGCAAAGGAGATTTCAACAAAAAACGTATACTCTGTTCTCTCCCTTTTCATGTACCCATATTTACAATAACTGCCTTTAGATATTTGAGTAGTCATGTACATAGAAAAGAGTAGAAAAACGAAGCAGACGGATTCAACAAAAGCAGCGAGAGAGCTTGTCCACCTCTTCTCTTCTTAGTAGCCAGTCATTCAACATTTTTTGCTTGAATTGCTCCAGGCAAAAAGATTTTTGGCTAGTTTAAGTTTTGCTCGGTCATGATGGGAAATGATGTGATCGCAGACAGGATAATGATACAACAGTAACAATCTATTAGAAAAAATCTTCTTCATTCGAATCTAATTTGGTTTAGTGAATAAACTATATCAACCATTTCAATTCTGTTTTGTGTTGAAAACTAAATTGCAACTTGCAGCAGCGATTGATTTTTCGACCAAGATGAAAGTCTGACCACAAGCTTTGATGTTTAAGGAAATACGACAGAAGATGCTGATGTCGACTATTCCTATAACTTGTTTCTGTGTACCGAAATATTTATATGCATACCATAATCATAATAGCACTATAACATTAATTAATTACAAAGTATACTATAACCGATTACATTTATGAGCTACAAATATTACAAATAAATAATAAAAATCATAATATAACATCCTACTCTGTATCCCTAATCAAATTCAGTTTGATTGCCCATTCACAGTGTAATATTCGACACTTGCTCAAACGCTATCATAACACGATCGTTAATATTATCATCATCATCATAGCCCTTCCGTACATTATATTGCTGTATAAATAACCATCGTCATCATACAAGAATCATAACTTTACTTACTATCATACATGCGTCTTTTTACTATGCTTCTACTATACAAACCATAACAATGTATACCTAAACTATCTTGTACCACTTTGCCATCCCTTTACACTGTAATTTTACTCTCATTTTAAAAACCTCCATAAAGTATCATTTACAACAACATTATTATTTCTTTCATTATTCTTTTTTGTAAACAATCTTTATTTTTGTTTTTATGAATATTATAAATCCTCAAAACTCACCTCATAAACAAGGTAACCCCCGGTTGAAGAACAACCTATAAAATGAATTTTATATACACACTTGACTTTTCGTTTTCACTCAACTCGCTACATTTGAAGCGCGTACCTACAGCAAGGAAACAGGTCTCAATGAATGGCAAGTTAAAACGGCAACTCTTTCGGTAATGAAGTGGCTTCAGTAATAATATAGTTTGTGCATATAAAAGAGACGGACATAAAAGTATTATGATTATGATTATTATTATTGGGGCAATGAAAAATCATAAAAATGTTAATAGTGAGGAACTGCTGATTGAAGCAGTAGCAGAGCGAGTGCCACTCAGGCTAATATAGTATTTCAGTAGGAATTTACATGTAGATGATAGAAGTGAACCGACTTTCAGCTATAATACCAGGTACAGGTTCTTTAGGATTCACAATTTCGCCAACTAACGAGATTTCATTTAAACAGCATTGCAAAGGACTGCACCAGGGCATTTTCTCTTTTTCCATTGTTGGACGCAGCAGTCTTATTACAATTTTGCATTTTACTTGGATGAGTTAGAGGATGAGCTTGTATACATGGTTTGATGACAGCAAACGTTGAATACTTTTAAAAACTTGAAGCTTGATACTTATGAAAATGTTATTATATCACCAAAATACTATAAAATTAAAGCCTATTTGAATAATTTTACACATCGATTGCCCTTTAAATAGTTTAACAGAATTTTAATGATTATTATGATTATGGTATCATCAAACACAACTGTTGCTCATAATAAGCCATCTACCAGCACCACAAATCGTGTTTTTAGGGTTTCAGCATATTCTCACAATACTTAAAGTAAACATTAAACAACCGGTCAGTTAACAGGGAAACGTTAGTTTATCCTGCTTTATTACATTAAGAAGCAAGCTTAAATGTCATTTTCTAGTTTTTAATGATATACAAACGCTTCAGGATTTAAAAAATGTTGAAAAATTTATAAAAATTAGAATATTCACCTGTAGTGTGTCGTCATAAGTTTAATTATACAAAAACAATAAGCTTTTGATTTTATTATTCCAGAGCTAGAGAGCACAATGTTCAAATGAATACACTTCTTTGTTAGGCGGCTTGCTTTTAAGTTTGCTTTTTATGACCTTTCCTGAAATTCAAGACGGTTAAGAATTAAGAACAAGTCAATGTCATTGTGCAACCGACACTGATTGTCACTTGTTATTACACGTGCCAATTGGTGATTTATTGGCCCGATTGACGTTCGAATGCATTCAAGGACTTGTATCCACATTTAGTGAATAATTTAGTGAAATAATTTTTACTGCATAAAATGAAGAACTGGATTTCATATTCTGTTGTTTGCCAACTTCAAGATAAAAAAAATTACCGGGACATTGCGTTTGTCTATGAATAGTGTAGCCTTTCATCCTAAAAGCTTAGTATCTACTTAAGTTGAAAACCAAGATAGTATGAAAACTGAGACATATGGGTGTAGTTTCTTTATTACTAGACCCGTGAAGCAACGCTGTTCTGTGTTTATAGCAGTGTGCAGAAGTGTGATAAATGTAAGTCAAGAAGCGCAACTTTAAGGAAGGTTTTAAGTGCATTTTCATGGCTTTTTATCAATCCATAATCTGTAAGTACGCACAATAAGTATCAAGGCAATTGCATTTTTATTGTTTGGTTAAGAGTTATAAAATACAAATTTACTGGTATATTACAACCTCTCAATTATTGCGGTGTTGGTCTTTTCAAAGCACTTTACTACTTGATTATCTACACAAACAGAAATCATCATCATGCATAATGGTATATTGGTATGTGGGATTCAGTGGGTGGTATAGTGCATAAATTGTCAACCTATTGTTACTAATTGCAAGTGCTCATCTCATCACTAATTTATGTCATACTATTAACACTCTATCCAACTAACACGGTTGACGCTTGGTAGTAGTCGGGATATAATATCTGTCACTGTCATCATACACTCAACACTGTTGGATGTTGCAAAAATGTTTCAGCCGACCTTTGTATTCCTTTGTATATTTGAAATGTGGTAAAATATTGAGCTGTATTATGGTCATCTTTCCGATAGTAAGCAACTCATACAAATGCCTTTTTTGACGCGTTGCTCATCTCTTTAAATCAATTATGAATAGAGTCAATGATGTTTTATATGTTTACTTTTATATGCGGTACTTTATCATAAAAAATACATAAAAGACACAACTTGTGAGTCCGACAAATATTCGTATAGTGGTAACCATAATCTCTCACTCGAGAGGCTAATTAATGACATTTCATTTGTCTTAAATGTGGAATAAAAGTAAATCATCAAATTCCTCGAACTGTAAATCCAACACCATTATTTTTCAATATGAACTCCTGTGCAGTGCAGTGAACTCTTATTGAGTTTTGTTATAATGTAGTCCATGTATGAATCTTACTACTTTACACAACTCTAAGCTTAACTAATTCATATGCAATTATTGAATCTTTCTTGCATGATGATATGACATATATATAAAAATCTTTTATCAATATTTTATCAATAACATTTTCACCAGTAAAAAATCATAGTGCTTCTGGACTGGATTAATTTTTACATGCTTGATTGACTACTTGACTTGCTGCAATGGAAAGATTCTCTAACAAGTGGTGGTTAAAATTGTGAGCTAAAATATTTATACTTTTTCTCTTTAATAACAATATAAAGATGTTAATAACAGGCATAGTACATGTATTTGAAGATGACAAATGATAGTAAGCGGGGATTTTAAGGGAAAACTTGAGATAGATTGAATTAAGTGAAATCTTCCTCTTTTAAAATAATTACAGTGAACCTAAGATCAACGCAACGAGTTTAAATACAGCTAGAGTAGCAGTTTTGATTAGCGAGATGTAAAATGGCTTCACATGATTGTATCAATGTATTATTTAAACTGGCCTTATCGATTCAACGCTTAAATTGAAGAGAAATATAAATACGATAATGTCATGCCCATGCATGTACATCATCGGAAGAGGAATTTAGGGTGAGCTAAAAATCCGATAATATCCCGTTCTGCTCAGCATCCTTTTGCCGTTATGTCTTGATTCTTATTTTTTTAAAGAGAGCAGGTCATTAAATATAAAGTTGAATGGGAAAAGTCAGGTTTACAGACATTCAATTTGAATTATCATTTTGATGTGATACAAAGTGATAGCTATTATGAGGACGATGATGCATGCATTCCTCCAAACAAAGTCCAAGAGTGCTCTTGATATCCTCACAAATCCACTATAAATCTTGGTTTTATTTTCTCAGAGAAATACCTGTGTTATGTGAAACATAAAAAATGTACGACATGCTTACTCATTTTATTTGAATTCAAAAAAGTACATGAATGAATATAAACTCACATACAACAAGCAAGCAAGCCAAGCATTAAACAAACGTACTATAGTATTATCTTCTTGTTAATGGCAGCCTTGAATTGTCAGGATGCAGGCAGGTAGGCACATTCAATTTTTAGAACAAAACACGCCAATATACATAGATTCTCCAAAGCATACATACATTACAAGCATACTTATTCATTTTTATATCTTTTATTATAAATAAAAATGAATCTCATTCACTCTCATAAAGAATGTGTAGCAGTACATGTATAACAGAAAAAAATAATGGTGATGATAAAAAATGTAAATTATATAATTATATTCTAGACGCAAGACACAATAGAAAGTTACAAAGCTTTGGTTGGTCTTTTGTATACCTGCGGATAAGCATATACGTACAACTGCTTAGAAAAGCATGATACCAGTACGTAACATATTACGATAAGCAGGATTATAAGACAAAATATCCCATCCCAAGTGAGTTTATTGAGAGATATAAATATTATAATAAGCATACATAGAAAACGGAATCAACAATAGGGAATAGTAATATTGTGAGCACATTGTACATATGTATCAAGTTCCAAACATGTAATGTTCTCATCTACAAATGCTTATGTAACAATAAATTCTTGTTGCTACACATAATAATCAACAATATCACCTGCAACATATTATGGTGCATTTGTATCACATTATATTCTAGTACTACACCATGATTCCAATGTACACATTCACGCTAGAAAAGGCTGCTTGCAGCTTTCATAAAAACTGTATTATATTTTTTCATATCATAAGAAGACAATATTATTCTGCTGCATAAATATAAATATACCAACAAATTGTACTCATGCATTTTAGTTTTGCATTAATATGGAATGTATTAAAAGAGCATCTTGGTTGATCCGCCGGGTCGGTCAGTTGTTGTAGTGCTAATGTATCGCTAATAATCATCATCATCGGTATTATCACCGACCTTCTCCTCATCTTGTAACAATCTTCTTACCTGTCTCTGATATATCCCTCTATAACCATCTCTTCGTCATCATTGCCATAAAGATAAAAGGAGAATGTTATAACAAAACCAATAATCAAAAATTGTACAAGTGGGTACACATCCACATAATATTATTGGAACAGCAACATTGTACATGAAACATGTATTTATTATTATGGTTTATTTTCTAAACGTTACTTGAAATCTTCGCTTCTCGACAATCTTCTTTTTTCTTCAGGTCCTTAAACCAAAACTGCCCAGTCTTTCGAAGAGACAGCAACAATCAACAAGTTTTTTTGTGATAACCTTCAGAATAGGAGCCACGCCAAGTTAAAAGTGCAAAGAATAATAAAGTGGTTTCTCGAGCAAAATGTTGACTTGAAAAAGTGTCCTTGTAAAACTATAAATATTTTAAACTGCATCTTTGAACAAAAATACGGAAGTTAAATTTTCATGGAAGAATGTAGTAAAAGTACATTTTTTGTGAGGCCCTCAGTATATAATATTGTATGAGGTATTATACATGCAATTGAGCAGGAAAGGACATCAAATCTTTTCTCAGAATTCCTGTGGGATGCATGGGCATAGTAAAAATCAGAGACAACAAACTAAAGTTCAACACAAAGTTAAAAAAGCAATAGGAAAAGATTTTTTGTGGCTGCTGCCTACCACCAAGCCTCGACGAAAATTTTGAACCCTTTTTTAAACAAGTAAAAAGAAGTACAATATCGAGAAAAAAATTGAGTCATAAAACCCATTACTTCCATCGTTTGAGACACTGTGTAAGGACAATCAAGTCATAAATATTCCTGCTCATTTACTTCGATTATACTTGCGATAACAATGAAGACGAGCCTTAACAAAAGTGAAATGGAAAGGGTTTAACTTTTTTTAAGTCGAGATATATTGAAAATTGTAAAATGAATCGGTTTCATTTTCACGATGCCAGAGGTTAAGGATCTGTCGCACCTTTTAAGGTAAACCTTATTATTTTGTGTTTTTTTGCATTGTAGAAGTGAAATTCATGAGGAAATTCTTTGCAATAATATTTTCTTGGGACTTACCGTGTCAAGCTTTAAGGTTAGTTTTAAACCATCATCATGATCATTAAGCGTTATATGATTTTTGCTTAACGTACTATTTCATATAATCTACGATTCCTCTTTTAATTGTTGTTTACATAAATAATTACTTTGAAATTTGTGCCATTAGCCGTTGTTTAAACTAAAAAAGAACTAAACCCCAGGGGATTTAGGTTAGATTTGAATATTTTGATTTGGACCATATTTAATATCTATAAACAAATTATTAAATTGCGCTGCATATTTCGCTGCATTAGAGAATCATCATTAATATGATATCGTAACAACTATCTTAGAGGCATGAAAAGCACAGTCACGACCACGATAAAATGAGAGAATTCTTCATGATGATAGCACACAACAGCACCAGCATCGCACATTACGATATGATCACGTCCGTCCAATATTATCCTACATGTCGCTGCATGAAGTCTCAATCTCAATACTATGTGCCTTGAAATTTACATTAGATTCACTGCGGGCAGGACACACACAGTGAAGGAGATGATGCATCATGATGAGAAGAGAAAAAAGCAACCCTCACAAATATCAGAGCTGGATACTTTAACACACCACCGACATCTTTTCTTCTTTGCTCTCGTATGAGTTCAAGCTCTATATACTAACGCATCAGTAGATTCAAGCATCCTTTTACCAATTTAAATATGTCATGCTAAATACAGTGAAAAAAGGGTCTGGCTCGTCTATGTGTGAGGAGGAGGTTTGTGCCACCATCATGCTCAAGACTGACTTTGAGCAACACACTAGGCATTGGATACACAAAAGAAAAAAGGCGCAGCTATGTATGTATTATAGATATAACAATGTATGTGTGTACTGTGTATGCTATACAATTGAATATATGCTCCTCTAATACATTGTTAGATACGTTTTCTTCTCACATCTCTTTCCAATCCTGTTCCGAAAAAAGCTTGCAGATGAAGGAGAACCAGCGAGCTCGCAGCAAAAGACATTTTGTCAAGTTAAGAAGTATGTGCATACACTTCAGGGTAGGGTATCCTTCCAATCAAGTTTTCCTATTGGCTTAAAAAACAAGTATGCCATGCACAAGAATTTGGAGATGTGTTCATATAAACTGGTATATATATAAGTAATAATAAGCATTTGTGTGCATAGTGCATACAACAATTACTGAAAGTTGCATGCATATTATGTGTCATGTATAAAGTCTAGACAAATGACTTATTTACCGTATCCTCTGAAAGCGTAATGTTCTGCAACATGTCCCAGGGTAATAAATATCATTGTTTTAAGATTTCTTTAAAATCACAACACCTCATCAAAATAAAGATCCTGTTGGCAGATATATGCATTTGTGGGTGAACATTACAAAATGATAAATGCCACAAAAATCTCATAAATGAAATGACCATAATCCGGATGATACACATATAAAAGAGAGAAAAGGAAGCTTGCAAGGAACCATCGGGGTTTTTTATAGCCAACGTATTTTGTTATAAATTGTGTACCTTTTTTTGTGATTGCAAATTGTCATCTGATAAGTAAAACTGAGCATGCATGACGATAAATTGTTGTAAAAACTAGAATCGTGAAACTAAAATGACCTGTTCATGCAAACAGACGTGATCATGCATCATCAAATTGAATGCGACTATATATCTTATCACAATTTGGTCATTCTGCAGTTTTACGTTCCTTTATATGAAGTGTTAAATACCCGGCATAATAAAATCGAGTGTTTGTGCAACAACCAACACCAAACAGAACAAGAGCACACAGTCGTCGTCATTAGGTTGGATCACCGCTGAGAGTACAAGGATGATTGAATTCTTTTTTCACTCTATTTTTGCTGCTAATAAAACCATATAACATCTGAAATGTATACATTCACTTTTAGTCAACAATTATGCATAAGGAAGTACGAGGAAATTGAAAAATATGAAAAGCATGACTCATATTTCTTGTGAAAATGTATGTGTCGAAAAGGGGGACGGCTCTTGCTACTTTCCAACAACTCACATGTCAACTTTCATTTCCGTATTTGTACAACAATGTGCGATTCATTATTGGTGAATGCTTGGGTGAGTAGGATTCTATTAGTTTGCACACTAAATGTGAAGATATGTACACACGATCGTGTCATTTGGCTGTGGGGAATGTGTGAACAAAAGTTTCTTTTTTTGTATTTCTTGCAATAATAGATATTCTACTCTTTCTTGTTTCAAACCAGAATAACAAAAAATGTTTCATTTTCGTTACGCGTACAAAATACAATAATCTACATTGTGCAGTGTGGCATTAACAAAATTGATGGAGTATAAGGAGTGTTGGGTAATGCATTTGAATATTTCAGGAGATTTGTTTTTTCGTTTGGGTGTCTACTTTTTCCCGTTGTGCTTGTCCACGACATATAAGTACATATATTCCGTAAATTGGTTGATATTCCGATATTTCCTTTGCGTTATTTTTTTCGTTCTCTGCTGTCGTCGCCTTACCCCTTCCTTCATCCAGTTTCCTCCCTGTGCTAATGTACGTTCCTCGGTTTTCTTGTCATTGGAATGGTGAACGTGTGTGTCGTTGTCGTATAATGTGTGCTCTCATGTTTTATCATTTGCTCAGCACTCCATCACGCAGTTTTTGTAGCTCCTCTCCATTTAAATTATATTATTGCGCATAGAGAGCCAGCAGAAAGTATGGGGTTCCTTCTTATGTAATATATATTTTTCGGTGCACTGTTTACATCAGAACTCAGCTATGTGCTCTTAATGGGTTCTATTATGGAAATGGTGGGTTCGTGTGGGAGAAAATGTTTTGTGCATACAGATGAGTACATAAGCTGGAATGTGTCTCCACTTCTATAGAATTAGAGTAACTTTATATAGGTATATGGTAATATGTGATAATATGTATTCTGAAAATCGACAATTGGAATGCTTTACCGACAAGATCGGTACAAGGCAAAGCTTCCATCCTATAGTAACGACAATTTACAATATGTCAAATAAGATCTGATACGGAA
>JAQIXX010001036.1:0-40623 GCA_034700605.1 Willowsia nigromaculata
AATGTACTTGTATATATAGGAAAATATACGGTTATAGTAGTGACATGATTACTTCTTGTGTGCAACCATGCACTGCACTACTCTACTTTCACAAATTTCCCAGCAAAAAATGGCCTGCATTTCACCCTATTATATTATCATCGCGATGATCACCATCCCACAATAACTGTTAATAGTAACTCCTTCTGCTATTTTGCGTATTATCCTATTGTACCACTTCGATAAAAAGAAGAATAAAGAGTTTATGGCTGTTCATCATCACCACCACCCTATTTTCTATGTGTGGGATAAATCCGTCCTAATAAATATCATATCTGAGACAGATATTATTCCAAATACGAACAACTAGTGAAGGGATGAGGACCGTGAACATGACGACGGTAGTTATTTTGCCACGAAATTGTTATAGTTCTTCCCATAGAAATTCTCTCGCTCTCATACCGTTTAGTACTTTTCCACCAATGCTCTCCATCAGCTTATTCGCATCAATTTTCTTCTCTCTTCTTTTCATGTGCGCCTGCATCCAGACCACCGTCTTCTCAAATATCACAAGTAGTAATGGAAGAGCCGGGAGAGAACCCCACTTCTACAACAAGCTCCTCTTTTTTTCTTGTCTTTGTGCTGCAAACTGGTGGGAAGAATACACGGAAAAGAAGAGCACGAAAAAAACGTAGATTGGTTGGTCTCCTAGTAGAAGTTGTGGAAATGGAAGGAATAAAGTGTGAAAGATAAGGCGATTACTTGTGGGTTGTGTGCATTTCAAGATAGCGGTGGTAAAATGGTGAAAAAAGAGGAAAAGTAAAGGAGTTAACCGGAGAGAGAAAGAGGAAGCTTCTCTCTTCTGATACATAATATTACATATTACTTTCATCCATCATGTGAAATATATGCATGTTGAAAATGAATGAATGAATACTATACCATCACAGACACCACATGCAAAAGCATAGAAGAAACTGAATATGTTTCTGAGAGGTAGAACAAGACGGAGACGAAGAATAAGAGGTTTTTGTGTGTTATTCACCCTTGTGGGGGAATGAATACCATATCATCCAACCACCACCACATCATACCACTAGAGAATTTTCAGAATGAGGAAAACTACATTGAGGGAAAAATGAGAAAAGAAAGAAAGTGAGAAAGGGAATAAGAAAAAATACTTGTTACGGTATTAGTTGTGTAAAGTTGTGAATGTTACTTGGGTAAGGATATATGTATTCAGAAGTATACGCAAAAAAATATCATAATGACGATAATAATATTAATAATATATATGTGAAGCCAGAGGATTTCCTTTTTTATATATGTGGTAATGCTAATGTAAAATTCAAAGAGAGAAACATAATATACACACAACAGGGAAAGAGTTGTTGGAAGTGGAAAGTGCTCATTCTGTGGTTTTCACATTGCCGCAAGTTGAATACATTCTTAAAACCATTGAGGCTAAAAAAAAGAAAAGAGAGAAGTAAGCAGTAAGCCTACAGTGAAATGTTGGAAGTAAGCAACATTGTTAAGTATATTATTATATGTAAGTATCCATGGAATAAGAAAAGGGGAATTTCGTGTTAGATTTGTATCTTATTTAGAAAAAAATACAGATAGAAAGTGAGTGTGTTTGCCTGCGTGTGTGTGAGAGAGAGGGAGAAAGTAAGAAGAGGGTCTTCACATTTAAGGACGAAATATGTATTTGATATATGCGCAATATAAACATCGTCCAAAGACATCACATTATTACTCTTTTATGTCATGTGATTACATTGGTGTGAAATAGATATCTACATCTTCCTTTCTCTTTTTTTACTACCATTAGAAAACTTCTATTTCGGTGCCCTTCCCATTGTACGTGGAAAACATGGTAGTCTAAATGAGTACGGTTTGAGACAGTGAGAAAAAGAGAGAAAATATATCGTCTTGAAATTTTCGCATACAAAACTGCAAATTACATTGTTGTAAAGAGACAAAAAACGAAAGAACGCCTGCTATTTTCCGATCTAAACCTGTGTGCTCTCTATTTCCCTATTTCATGCAATAAAAAAGGAGAGAGGGAAAGAAATAATAATAAAAAGACCGCATGAATAACAATGTCATCATCATCATCATCACTTTATGCGAGATCCATTTGAAAATATTTTTTATGAATTTTAAAAAGCCTTTTCCTTCTTTTCGCTCTTGTTTAAATTTGCAGTCCAATTTGTAAGTGGTAAGCAAGAAGACGCATAAAAATATACGGAACGTGTACTATGAACACAAATGCCTGAGATTTTTTTATACCTAATATTTTCACATATTTTACATAGATCTCATTCTTTTCCCTATGGGAAAAACTACTTTTTATTGTATTATGACTAAAACGATAAATGGAAAAGGGTGTAATGACACTGCACTACAGCATCATCAGCAATAACATTGCCATTTCTCATAACGTATTTCTTAGCCAATCTCTTTCTTCAAAAGATGCCTCTCGTTACGGAGAGCCTTGGTGTGTGTGTAGAGAAGAGATAAACACAAAATATATATAAAAGTTGGTGGCCGCTGGTCTTTCCCAGCAGAGGCCAACATGTTTTTTCCTTCTTTCTCTTGCTGAAAGTACTATTGCCGGTATTCAAGATTGTGAGCCAAAATCGCAACTTTTCTCTTGTGCATTGTTAGTTGTAGATTCCAATCACTTTCAGCGAAAGACACTATTATTTGTTCTCCTGCGAGATCATCATAGGTATTATTACTCTTATTATTATAAGGAGGAAAGTCAGTGGAATAGGGAATCGCAGCCTCCGTTCCACGCTTTCTCCCTAATACACATACAAGTATGCTTTGTATCAAGTACTGTAATCCCAAACAAGGAGCTCATATGTCGAACCCGTCCACTTTTTATAACCTTTTTGACACTGGAGCACAAAAGTAACAAATCCTGAGAGAGCGAAACTTGAGCATTTTCTCGCCACCATACTACCGCCACCACGCTACCAACATCTCACCGATTCTCTTTTTCCCTTCTTTAGCCTCTCTCTCTCCTCTACTCACTTTCTCACTGTGTCTCTCCATTTCAGCTAACAATGCTCTTGGTTCACTCCATCAGCACTCCATACTACATATGAATGCAACATAATAACTTCACTGCCTTCTATCTGTCTATCTATCTGGTAAACTGTATAGGCACAGATGTACCTTGTACAAGTATTTCAGCCCTTGTATTCTCCATCTTATATTATAAGAGACATGTAACATGGCATAAATCCAATCTTTGAAGACCTGCACTAGCTGGAGTAAAGGGTCATCCAATTTTTTTCAAGTCATTCAACCTTGGAGAGAAAAGAAGAACAGTGGAGTAGGAAAGAATTTTTTTTTAGAAGAACATGAGATGATATGTGAAACCGTAATGGTCTTACTTCTTATAACACGGAGTACATATTAGGGCTACATAACTATACACCACTACAACTACAACTATGATGCGGCCAACTTCCCATGACAATGTTCAACAAAGACAAAAAAACGAGAGTCAAAGAAAGAAAAATTATGCTTTAAGAGGACATATACTTTTTAGGTGAAACACGAGAAGATCCTCTCTTTTTATTTTATTTTTTCTTGTCTTTCTCTCACTTTTGCTCCGATACAGTTTTTTTTACTGAAAAGCTACCTTTTCAAACGGATTACCGTTATAGATCCAACAGAAAAATGTAGTGCGTCTATGTGACTTATGTGTGCCCAAATATATATGCATGTATGTGTGTGTGATGCAGCTGCATTATCGTTGACTTTAACTAACCCCTCTCTTTAGAGTTCAGTGGGTGAAAGGAGGCACAAAAAAGGAAGGAAGGCAATACAGACACTACTGGTCTGATGTTACAAGTAGTATATATAAGAAGACACGGACATAATTCAGGATAAATAAGGGTCTTAGTAGACATGAAAAATGTGTTCACGCATTCTCTTGTCATAAATCCTTTGGCTGGATCCAACTGACAATTGTCACACCAGCAGCAGTGGAAGAAGGAGAAAAAGGCAGAGGATGAGTGGGTGAAGCCATGAGAGAGAGAGAGGCCCAAAGATGATATGTATGACAGTATAGTTGAGTTTGACAAGGGTGAAAAATAGTAAAAATATAGAGGAAATATGGTATCCAATCAATCTCTTCTGAATTCCAGCCACTAGTCTTCTTACTTAAAAATGGCTACACAAATACGTAGGTTGATATTCTATATATCCTATATGACCGTACAAATAAGCTAACTAATGTGCCATAATAAAGCTGCATCATGATTGGGAACAGGAGAAGAGTTAGAAAAAAAGAAGGCGATATATGACAGTAGATGTGAAACAACGTGAAAGGAAAGCATCACATTTTACGCTTATTATCTTACCCAAAGCCTGTACTGTCAGTTGAGCTTAATTTCAGTGTTGAATGCTTAAGTCAACAGTGAAGATGCATACCCATTTGATGTACAGAATTCTGTGAAGATTTTCACGAAAAGCATATAAGAAGACGCTCTAAGAAGCACACACACACACACTACTATAGTCATCCACCCGCAGCAGTATTAAACCTGCAATAAGAAAAGGATAAAAAGTTTAGTTGAAACTATGAGAGGTGCGAAAAATACTAAATTTAGCGCATCTCCAATCTATCTCGTTTCTCATTACAAATACCATCGTCACTGGAAGTGAAGACTTTCTCATTCACGAAACCAAAACTTTTTCCGACAGACAGTGACAAATTCGTATAAATCTTTTCTCCAAACTGCTGACGTGCTATTGTGAGCAATTAAAAGAGTGGTCTGGCTGACAGCGTAATACCTTATTATAATTAATTACTATTGATATCATATGTATTTAATATTATAGATGGAGTCGGCTTGATAACCAGAAAGGCATTTAATATTTTTCTCCATCTTTCTATTGTTCAGGTGCCAAAGAAAGAATGGAATGATGAGCAGCAGCAACAAACATTTATTCACGTCAATAGCTCTCGCTTTTGGTGCAATGTTGTCCAAGGAACATGGGATCACAGTTTTGGGAATCAACTTTGTTTGGGATGTGTTTCTTCACCGTCATCATTTTCTGAGGTAAGTAAATTTTCTTCTCTCTCCATTTAAAATTCTTCCTCCTCGTTTCTAAACTTCTTATGCCGTTATATATTTTTTCTTTGTAATAATTAACACGATTATTATCATCATCATCTTCGTCGCCATTATAGTCAGCACGATCATAAACTCTGAAGCAAGCGAGGAGGGAAGGAATGATAGTAATGGTGGAGAACTCAACCACATTATAATCGTTTCTTCAAACAGCAACTTCACTTTCTCCCTCCGTTTTCTTCGTACCCTCCTCTCCATTCCCCGTTATTTGTACCCCAATGACGATACATTTTAGTGATAGTGATAATATTTATAAGTTTTTATTCTGCCAACATCAACAGTTATTCGGCATGGCAAAATGTGCTTATTCAGAAAAGAAAGGGAAAAAATGCCAGGGAAAACTATCCTTTAAACAAATACAGTCTGCATATCAGTGCGACTCAAAATGATAGTTACACTCACACGAATAAAGTTCAGGTTAAGTCCAATAAAATCGTGGGCGAGCGTCATACATTATAAATGGCACACCACACACTGTCATAATAATAATAATAAAACTGTACGTATCCCCTCCTAATGCGTCGCACTTCAAACCAGAGCTACATCTCAAAATCTGTAGCAAACGTGAGTATACATGGAACCCGGATAAAAAATGTATTCATTTCAATGCCGAGTCTGCATCTAGTGATGATAATGGCGATAGTTTGAAGTGTGGCTCGTTTCTATATATGTGTACGTTCATGGGGCTGGCAGTTTTCTTTCTTCTTGTCTAGATACTCCAGGATTTCATCATGTTTTATTTTTAGATATGGGAAAGGAAGAAAAAGAAAAAAAGATGAACATGAACAGATTGCACGTACAATGATTCGAAGCGTTTGCTGGCAGCGAAAGAAGTTTGGCGTAGCATAAAAAATTACTCTTTTCTCCTAGTTTGCATCATCACCCATACATATATGCATGCATACTTCATCATCTACTTTTTCTTTCTTGTGCTGCGTGTACAAGAGCTTCCTTCCCTTTCCCTCTCGCTCTCTACCCTTTCCTCCGTTTCTGGAGGCCTTGTTGCTTTTCCCCCGGAATATATTTTAGAGATGTGTAGCGAACAGAAAGCGAAGGATTCTTTTTTCGCTCATAATATTTCAAATTCTTAGTACATCCGTTAACTTTCAGTCTAAAGATACATCAGAGAGGGAGAGAGAGGAAAAACGAACTCGACAAGAATCATCCTCTGTCATTCCCTATTCTCTATGCAGATTACAGGAGTGCGTGTAATTTCTCATAGGGAAAATGTGAGCAATCTTTCTGTGCAAAATGTACAATTGTGTGTGTATGTGTTACATTAACGTTCTACAAAAGCAAGGTATGATGATGAAGACCATGGTTACGATGATGATAATGATAATAATACCATGTGAATGTGTGCGTATTTCATTCGTCGGCATAGAAAGAAGCTGAAAAGGAGATGCTCAGTGGAATGAATATTAATAAGTCGTGGAACTTGTGATCTTTCTCTTTTCAGCTACTTTTCAATACGGCAGATCACTTCAGATATGAAACAGGTGTTGAGGAGGCTTTTCTTCCTGGCGCTTGGGGTGAGTGTGTGTCTATCTACTTGGAGTTTCCTATAAATATATTCCATGCAAATGTTCTGATTTTAATGCAAGTAATAATCTTAACAAAATTTCCTACTTTGCAAAAAGTGTAAATGTACATATACCTGTCATAATAAGTCATATGCAATTTCAAAGTTTTGCTTGTTTTCTCCGCTAAAAAGATGTCTCTCAATTGTAGGTTATGAAAGGGGATATCAAAGGGCTATATGTAAAGTAATGTGTAGAAAGTTGATATGTAGTCGATGATGCCACAAGAAACATTGTCGACACTAATGATTCCACTCAAAATAGGTTAACTTAGCTTTGTAAGTAGTGATAGTTGGAAAAAGTGATCTTAATATATGGCACATTTTAAAGTTTTCCTTGCTCAAGCAAGGTTGGTGAAAAAGGCTAGCATGATAATAATAGCGAATGCATGGCGCTTTCCAGAAATTCATTTTGTACATGGAAAGTTTCTTCAATTAACATCAAAACTATTTTTCACTTTATTTTAAATTTTTTGTCAAAATACTCGCATTGCATTGGATGTACGTATTTAAATATATATTATGTCTACAGAGATAACATATTATTATAGCCGATTTTCTGTGAGCGAATGAAATGAATGAGAAAAGGAGGAAGGATCACATTTCAGACATTATTACAATTGAAGCGGAAAGAGAGAGATAAATGTTTTGTGAAAAGAAAACAGAGTTGAATTCTATTTCACCCTACTTTTTCTTCCGCCAATGTTGTGAATGCTGCTTTTCCAGAGTTGATTTTGTAACAAGCTTTAGTGCGCGTAATAATAATAATAACAATATTGTGTGCGGAGTGATGAAGTTACGGCTTCCACGAAGATGAAAATATAGAGATTGAAGTTCACAGGTTAGAGATGAGGAGCTCTCACTCACTTTTACTGCTTGAGAAAGATAACATTAGACAAGACAATGCGTTTATTTACCCAGTAACTTTTTGAATTCTGTAGAATACTTGATACTTTTCAATTGTTTCATAAATAAATGATGGCAGCACTTTAGAGCTACTTGTGATAAAGGAAACGCATACATACATATAATTATAATATAAATATGTGCAATGCCCGAGAAATATACAAAGTGATGTTATTATAGCAAGTTGTGAAGAACAATAGATTGCCATCCATATAATGAAAGTGGAAATACTTGTAATACATCGCGCACTGATGTTTGTTGTGCTTCTTTCTCCACGAGAAAAAAAAATCAAACAATAACAATAAATCGCTTTTGATCAAAGACGCAATTCTTTAAAGAGTTAAATCAGTGGTACCATTTTAGTTATATAGCTTCATAGAGTACTCCATAAATACTCTATGAGGAACATTAACATTAACTCTTTTTTGGTTCATCTTTTGAAAGAGTGAAGCGACGCAGGAAATAGTAAATTTTAAAAGTAGTCAAGCGCACAGAACAGAATGCCTCTTTACTGTACTTTCACAAGGTACATTAAATTTATGCAGGAAACTTTCTCCTTCAAATAGAGATAACTTTTCAACAAGGAAGAAAGACACCATATAACTGTATATTATTGCATTGTAAATATCTTTTATTGTGAAAATGATGTTGGATACTGATAACATTACTTTTAGAATTTTTTATTTACATTTTTAGCATTTTCTTCCTTACTATTTTATCGTTGATGTTACCATAGAAAATTTTTATATTTACTTAAATGAAATGAATGGGGTATAAAGCAGGATTCAAATAAATAAATACAACCAGGAGTAAATTCTGTAGTTCGATTGTGATGACACGAGAACCATTCAGTGATTATGGGAAACTTTCACTCTACTTTTATGTGATGCAACAAAATTCTTTATGTATTTTCACAGGCTTTCTCGCTAGTGTGTTTTCGCATTCTGATGCTTCAGGGGTCTCTACCACAGTTTTCTGATCAAGACAATCCAGCATCCTTCACAAGGTGCAAATATACAAGGTGAGTTGTAGTAGTCTTTCAAAATGAGTAAGATAATGGAATTAAAGGAAAATGGGAACGTTTACTGCAAGCCAGAGTGAATTTCAAAGCCATAAACTACAGCTCATCTCTACTTCAAAATAGTTTATGGTAGTTTTACTGTTTTTTATTTTATTATTATTACGTAGCATTTGAGTCTAAATAAAAGCTGTCTGATTCGTGTACATAGATCGTTGTGGATTTATACACGAATTTAGAGTACATTTATTAGAGATAAAAAACTGGCATGAGCAGTAAAAATCCAAAACAAGAAGCATTATTTCATGTACAAGCGAGTCGTAACATCGTTGATTGGAACTGTTCCAGGTTTCGGACGTTTGCATATTTGCCTGCGTTCAACTTTTGGCTTTTACTCTCACCCGTCTCATTGAATTACGACTGGCAAATGGGCTCCATCCCATTGATATCGAGCTGGACGGATAATCGTATGCCAATCTGTCTCATTTTCTACTTCCTTCTGTTTGCAAGCTGTGTCTACCCCCTGTCCAAGGTGAGTTAATGAGATCATTTCATCGTGTTTTGAAAAAAAAGTTTAGCCATTATTCACTAATGACGAACGATTACATGTTTTTATTTACTTTGAAGACAAGCATTGTATGAATTTACCATTTTTCTTTTTGATATTCACATAACATGATTTTATTTTCAATGTTTACTTTATAAGGTATACAATTTGAACTTGCAGTTGTCCCAATGTTGTGTATTTCGTTTGTCACTAAACATTTCTCATAGAAGTAGTAGGGGCAAAAATAATAATATGAACAATAATAATAAATAATAATAAGGCGCCTGTTGATTTCCGTTTGAGTTTTCCCTTCGCTAAGCAAACGAGGAAAAGCTTTCCTCAAGAACTCATTAAAAGCAACACAGTTCCATGCTTAAGCCGGGTTCAAAACGAAACATATACGACTCCATTCCAGCTTAAATGGCTGGCGTTTTTAAAAGAAGAAGGAATAAAGTTGAAAGCGCTTTCTAACGTGTAGTTGTTCTCCCTTTTTCTCCTCTCTTTATACTTGCCTCTATAAGTTGAAAAATCTTTGAAAGTTTTGGAATTGCAGAGAAAACGACGACTTTGAATGGATGATTTTTTCCCTGACGACTCTTAGATATTTAAAAGTTTGCTTAATGACACGTCTTCTGCACATAATCACATATCGTTTATACCATATACTAAAGGAAATATAATGGTAATAATAATAAAAATACATATTTATATGTCATATTATTATTATTATTATTATTATTATAGAATATATGGCAAAGTATATGCACCCGCATATAATAATAATGATAACGGTAGCCAGTAAATAGGGGCAAGTAAATGATAGGGGAAATGGGAGAATGAAGTGTGTGTTTGGAGGATATATTGTGCTTCAACTCCCAGACCATTGTGTTGACGGAAGAGTCAAGTCAATGATTCCCTAAAGAAGAAAAAACAGAAGACAAGAGTGGAGGAGTTTTGGGAAGAAGAGAAAGACGAAAAAAGAGATGAAGCGTCCAAAAAAACCTCAAAGTAGACGTGACGCGATAGCGATTCCAATAGTTCACCAACCCATATAGTTTTATTCAACATCGTGTACATACTTTGGTCTATACTTGAAGTTATCCCAACTTGCCTTTTATAAGTATACTATTACATAAAAAAGTTTTTTTCCTTCTTCTTCCTCCTACTCCTCTCCTTCTTGTATTTTCTTTAGAAGGATGGAAGACAAGGCACTTTTTTTGATCGATCGACTTATTGAACTCGAAAACTGGCTTTTTTGTCTGCTCTTAAAAATTCGCAGGGGGAAACTCGGCGAGATGTGGTGGTAGCTTTGACGTTCCTCATCATCCCCTTTATACCAGCATCTAACCTCTTGTTTCGTGTTGGATTTGTCGTTGCTGAACGGATTCTTTATATTCCAAGGTAAACAGTTTGCTTACATTTCTGTAACTTTATTTTTTTCTCTTGATCTCCCTCTGAGCTGTAAAATAGGGGTACTCCTTTCTTCTCGCTATAGAATACTTCATCGTATAATGAAACAAGAAAAATTTCCGGTTTTCAAAAGCAATACCATCATGTTATTTTCGTTTAAAAGAAATCTTGCATGTCTTGTATAAATGGTAATCTTAGTGGTAACGTATGGTTAGCGTGTTGTCTTTCTTCAAGAACGATGCAAGTTAAAGAGGAAGTGCCCAACTAAACCGGTTTTTTTGTTTTGCTTATATTTCTACGCCTCAGATTCCTGATTATATGTGCTATAGATTATCTTTATGTAGACTTTCTTCATGATAAAGTTATTACACTTCCTAGTATTTTCAAATGATGCATGTTTCCAACTGTATTTATGAACTTTTGTGATGGAAAATAGTTGATAGAAATCTAACTCGTACATTTACAAAAATATAGAATAAAAATAATGAGGATTTACCTTACACAAAAGATAAAGCTTCTACTTGACTTTTACAGTAATAAAAGTACAATTTTTAACAACTATCATCAAGAAAGAAATCAAGCTCTCAAACAGAAACAAAAGTGAAGAGACTAACTTCAATACGAAGAAAATTGTGTTTATGCTTTGAGAAGGTGTTGTCTCACTAGCTCGGTAAAATTTATACTACATTTTTTACGGACTTTACCCCCCTCTTCACCTTAGTCCAAACACGTTTACAAGGTGGATTACGCCAAGATACATACACACATAATATATTTTTTCATAGGTTCCAAAGAACACAAATAAAAAAATGTACATGAAACCACTGAAAAGCATCAAACGCGGGTCCTCTCTCTGGAAATACTCAACATTACGTATTATGCGCAAGTTAAGTTTTTGTTTTGTTTTGTTTCCCTTTCCCAAAAAGGAAATCATCAAAGGGACTCTTCCCACACACATTCTTAGTGCAAAACTCGTAAACAGAAAATAAAATTGAGCAAAGAAAGATCAAGAAAGAGTCTATACAATTTTATACCTAAACATTTTTGAAGAAAGTTTTGATCATACTACGTAGTCTAAAAATGAAAGGGAGACTAAGGAAACATATTTTTTAAACTTGAAGTGGAAAAAGAAGGGTCAAAGAAAAAACTTAAAGCACTTTTTTTTTACAAATTTCTTACTTTAAAAGAGAAAACAGGAGTAAAAACTACAACAAGTTGTGGTGATGGTGGCGGTGAGTTAAAATAAAATGAAAGCAGAAAAAATACTAGTCGTGAAAGGAAGGGGCAAAAACAGAGGAGAAAAAACTTGTTGACTTCTACTTGATCAATCTTTGTTTTCCCTGAGGAATGTTCTTCCTCAAATGTTTTCACTTGAATTCAATTGAATCCACTGTTTTCTAAATACCATCATTTCTCAGAGTAGTCGTCGGAACGGTGGTGGAACAAGATATTTTGTACCCAACGTATTTTTCCAACTCAACGCTTACCTGCCTTCAGGTAATGTAAATACTAGGAATGGGAATCATAATAAAAATGAAAGCAGAAAGGGAAAAAAAAACTAATGCAATATTTTTCTTTGCTGATCTCCCCTACACATCCCCCTATGAGCTACAAAAATGTTGTGTAAGCAATCCGAATTGGGAACAGAAGGAATGACGGTTTCTTGTTTAATTTTAATAAATTACAAGGTAATAAATAATGAGGGCTTTTGCATTGCTAGGATAAAAGATTCCAAGAAAAAATCCCCTGGTCACTATAAACGCATAATAGAAGAATAATAAGTTTTTACTAGTCATGGATAAAGTGAATTTGCTCTCTGGAATGGGAAAAAAGAACAATAGAAATAAATGTAAGAGTTGGTGAGGAGAAAGAAGAAGGCGAAGGGGGAAGGGAGCAGTGTTGAAGTGAAAATTAGATTGGAGCTAATTTCATTCATAAATTGAGAAACAGCTACAGGTCTGCTGGTGTGTGTATGTGAGCGAGCGAATAGTCATCAACACATGAAACCAAGTGGGAAGAGGGAAAGAAGGAAACAGAGAGAAAAAAGAGGGCATTTCATTCAGTCAGTACACAGAGGACTACACAGATGCACACGCACTTATTATTTTCAATGGTGGATATATGCATTATTAAGCTGGTAGGAAAAACAGCGTCAAGCTCTTTTTCAACTTACGTATTCATGAAATATCCCCTTTTCTTTCCGCTTTTGTGAGACAAGTATGCACGAATGACGATGGAACTAATGAAAGTCGGAAAGAAGAAATGGACCTAGTGAATATTCACGGATTTAGCGGGTTAAATGAGTGAAAAAAACAGGGAGATTGTGTTGGTGTGTGTCTCCCTGTGTGTGGATATTGTATTAGTTGTTGTTCTACGAGAGAACTCTTTCTGGGGAACAAGACGATGTATTTAGGAGGAGAAATAAGGCAAAAGATGCAAGCAGTTTTAGAGTTTGCTGTTTGTCTCTCTCTCTCTCAATGTGTGTCTGTGCAGCTGTAGAATGGGTGTAGAGAAGCTCGTTTATGTAGAGACAGGGTAATTTCATAATAAAATAACAGTAAATTCTCGTTTAGTGGCTGGGACAAGAAACCATAGACATTGATATATATTCAGCCCATGAATGCCGGAGATGATGGTAAGGAAGTGAAATACGGGCATTTTGCTTGCTTTCAAGTAACAACCAACCGACCACCGCCACCAAACCATTCCAAAATGCACACAGAGAAAGAAAAAGCTTGAGTTTTTGAGTAATATTGTCCTAGCAGTAGTGGGGCATATACTCGGTATAACGTGTTGGCCATATTGCAATTCAGGAAAGACGAGCTTTGCACAATATTATTGTGTGATGGTCTTTCACACACAGCCAACAAATATGTGTGTACATACATTGAATAACCCTTTTTTGTGAAGGAGTCACCTCCGCAAAAAAGAGGCTATTCAAACATGCACACCATCCAGCTTTTATAATAATAAAATGCATGCATGGATAAATAAATGAGAGGATGCGATGATAATACGAGGACTAGCTTGTGGAGTAGATACAGCGAGAAAAAATCTCACGTAGACAAAGAGCTAGTTATTTATACATTTTCTCATGGTCCATTAATGTGGAGAAACGAGGGTCCATGTGTGTGGTCAAAGGATTTTCGAGATCAGTTTACCCACTCACTGTGGAATTATTAGCAGTATATTATGTGTGTACAATGAGAAGGAAGCTGTGGCGGAGAGAGGGCAAGAGAAAAAAGGAAATAGAATATTAAGAAGTGTGATTAAGTGGGATGATTTATTTATTCGTCTGTTTAATTGTAAGTACAAAAACTAATATATCAAAATGCTTTTTGACAGTTTTGGTTTCAGTCTTCTCGTGGGTGCTGGTGCAG
Source organism: Willowsia nigromaculata (assembly GCA_034700605.1). Classification (NCBI taxonomy): domain Eukaryota; kingdom Metazoa; phylum Arthropoda; class Collembola; order Entomobryomorpha; family Entomobryidae; genus Willowsia; species Willowsia nigromaculata. The sequence continues at coordinate 13,976 of JAQIXX010001036.1, forward strand.
AAAGAATTATGAGTCTGAAACAAAAATCTGTGCAAGTCAACCTGACCAAGATATTCTTCATACTTCTCCTCACCACTTTTGCGTACAAAACATGGGTTCGAAATCAAGACTGGAGGAGCCGGGAATCTCTTTTCACGTAAGTTCACTCTCTCTCTCGATAGCGTAATCATAACAATGTCTCTAATGTATACTCTCACCACCACCACCAATGCCACCAATCCTATCTTGTGTTTTCTTTTCTATATCGTTTCTGCTCATTTTATCACTTTCTCTATTTCCTCTTTTCAATCTTCTTCCACCACTGCTTGTTCATTTATAAACAGGACCGTTTTCGTTTCCCAAATCTCGTTCCTTTCCCCCATTTTTTCATACTTCCTTGTCTTCTCGTCTTTCACACAAATTTCACATTTTTTTGTCACACGACAACAGAGACCTGAGCGCGTGCAAGAGTCTGCATCTGGCTTTTCCAATTCTACTCACACAAACATGAGGGGAAGGTAGTAGGCATAGGGCACAGTTGTTGTGTTGATAGTAATAATAATAATAAACCTTGCTCAGCCATTCCCTATTTTTCCAGATTGTAATATATTTTATATACCTGACACCTTTTACTTGAACGAAATATTTTGCCACTTCTAACACTTGATAAATAAAACAAGAGTAACTAACAGCTAAAGTAGGAAAAGAATGGCTTAAACGAGCCAGAGGTAGAGGCCGTCTGTAGCAGTTTTGCAGAGTGGATGAGAGAGAAAATGGGGAAGATGCAATAAGTGTGTAAAATGTTGACGTAAAATTATTTTTCATTTCGAGCCATTTGTTATTGTCGATATAAAGTTTCATGTTTCTTTTCTGTGGTTTCTTAAAGTTTTTGAGCCTCAATTTACAGCCTGAGTGAGTCGCTCTCCTCTCTCAAACCACCACATCATCATCATCAACATCATCATCGTCGCCGTGTGTATTTGAGACACATGAGCTAGGAAAATAGTGGAAGTAGTAGCACTGGCGTCAGTTCAAGTTATAGTTGTGATGGTTGTGTTAGTGGTTACTAAAAGTAAAAGTAAGGCATGGGAGGGCATACATTTAAGCTCATGTACGTATTTAGTTGATAGTAGGCAAAGTAAACTAAATAAAATAAAGCCATGGAAGGAGAAAAGGCGATATAGTAAGGTGAGGATATAAAGCGAGAAAAAAGTAAGCTGGAAAGAAAGAGAGGGAGAGTGAGGCAGCGAGACAGAGAGAAAGAGAAAGCTAGCGAAGGAGATCCCCAACAGTGGCACTGAACCAAAGTTAGTTTCATGCTAGGAATGTTAAATGGCAGTGTGTTGTAAAACTTGGTTTATTTCCTTTTTACACACACACATACAAACTGTAGCACATATATTGAATCCACTTTCCATGTTCTTCACCTGTCGCCCACCGGGGCCACAGGATAATTAGTGCTTCCTCTGATGTTCCAATCCCAACATGCAGTGAAGCATTAAGACAGAGTGACATCAAAGAATTGTGTACCTGTTCCTCTGAAAAAGCCTATCTACTGAAACATGAGAAAAGCAAGCGAGCTCGTTAAAATGCTTTCCCTTTTTCCAATGCTTCTGCTTCTCTTTCTATAAATACATCTACCTACCTACATACCACCATTACTATTTTCAGTACGACTTTCACTCCTGCTGCTGACAAGGCAAACAAGCAAACAAACCGACGACGTCGACCAAGCTATAAAGCATATTTAGTAGTACAATGAAAACCAGTTCAGTTGAGTCTTTTCTTCCTCGTCTTACTCTCTCTTTCTACAATAGCAAATGCGAGGCTCCGTTGTTACCTCTTTTTTCGCTCATTTTATTTCCTCCCACTAGTTTTCTCGAGTCTTGACTAATAACAACGATTTTCCCTGTAGAAAGGTTGGTTGACTTTCATCTGCCTCTCATTCTTTCTCTGCCTGTCAGAACGGTGTATAAGTATTTGTCGCTCATTGTACATGACACTATATCCTATATACATATGATAATAGGTCGAGTTGAAAGGTAACTGAAAATCACACTCATTCCCTTTTCCTCCCATCCAAACCTATCCATCCAACTCAACAAACCAAGCATACACATAGCTTGATATTTCATTTTGAAGATTATCTCCTTTCACAAAATTACTCAAACTCTTTCATTAAACCAATTTCTACTCCCTTACTTTCTCTTGTTTTGCTCACGTATCGTATCCATTCCCCGCCATTAATTTGTCATGTTATTTTACTCTCTCAGTCTCTTTGCGTCGCTCCCTTTGCTGTACAACCTCTCCGTTTATACTTTATAGGTGGAAAATGCAAATTTTCATCATTCAATGTAATGTATAAAGTCATCACCATCATCAGCATTCCCTCCTCAATGTAATTATTATTGGCATCATTTTCCCATTTTACACAGATCTGGGCTTAAAACACTGCCACACAATGCGAAAATGCACTACAACTACGCCAACCTCCAGAAGGACCTGGGAAACACGGCACAAGCCATCGAGCACTACAGGAATGCGTTAAGGTAAGACAGAAACAGGATGCGACTGTTTTCTCTAATTGTGCATTGTAGTAATAGTGTAATATTAACAAAGTGTACAGCCTCACAACAAAATGGAAATTGTGACGACAAATTGTTTCTGACTAGTAGGGAAAATGTTTGAGACGACGAGCTTTTCTCAAATTTTGAAACACGATTACGTGGAGACCTGAGATTTGGACGACTTACGAATAAAATATTTTCTACTAATAGACAGACAATCTGTGGGAGGAAGGAATCTGAAAAGATATAATCTGTTCAGATATTGTCGTTATCACATTTCATTTCATTATAGACGTAAAATCTCGCTTCTGCTTCAAACATAATCATCGTCATCATCATGGCCACCGAGAACAACAGCATCTCTGTTCATCATCTTCTTTTACAATCAGTGTTCATGCTAGGTCAGGTTGATGCCTTCTCCTTGCATTCGATATAAACACGTTACTCTTTTGTTTAGGCTTTGGCACAGGAAAAAAACTAAAATCCGTATGTATCACAGCAAAGGTGATCTCCCTTCTCCTTCCCTGTGTGCTTCAGTAGTAATGATTATGTTCTTAGTGAAGGGTCTGCCCGGAAATTGAGAGTGTGTTTTGGTGTGTAGTATTGGCATGTCATGTGGTATTAGCGGAGAAATTCGTGGAAATACATACACGTGTGAATTGGATCAATGCACGGTTACATCAGGCTGACTATGAGTCTATGGGTCTATCCGAAAATTAGATTGGGCATCCACCTAGCAAGCAGCCTGTTTCTATCAATATGTACGTACACTTATGTGAGGAGGAAGAGACAAAACAAGTGTTGATAGCTTTCTAAGAAAACAATGTAACTCTCTTGAAAGTAGACAGGAGCGTCAGCAACATCATCTTGTTCAGTTTGATCATCATCGATTCACCCATAAGAGTACAGGGACAAGGAGAGAATATGCTTCTGCGATGGGAGAAAGTGGAATTGAAAGAAAGTTGGAAGACAAAAGGAAGCAAAGGCAAATTATGCAGAGCTGACTTAAGGGCAAGGGAAAACAAGTATCTTCTTCCTTGACTGGCTGAATCGCTCTACTATTACCACACACAGGCTATTTGTATTCCAAGAAGGTATTTTTTCATCTTGGCACCTTAGGATCTTTCTTTTCTCTCCCGCTCCCTTTCCCACATTCTATGTTCAATTCACATTACCCGGAAGAACTAAGCTGGTTGTAGTTGAGAGATGTCATGTTCTTTTGCTTCTCTCCGATGATGATGATGAGGAAGACGATAGCTTATGCAAGCCATAACACATATGTCGTCAAGCACCCGTTCTTCATTTTCTCCGTATGACTTTAGGAAAAGCCACAGAAGACAGTGTGACACAAAATAAGAAGCCCTGAACACACACAAGTACATATGCATAGAATATCGTGTAGCTCTTTTCTGCAGAACTGGGATGAAGAAGCAGCTTCATTGGGAAATGGAGGGAAACATATGTCCATCTCATATTCACGTTTCCATCCTTGTCTCATTCTTGCAAGTCTGCAGTGAGCTAAAACTTTAAAAGAATATGGCGGTGAACAATGTCACTTGCGATTAATATTCTTAGACAACAGCAAGCCAACAGAGAGAAGAAACATTCCTTTCTTTACTACTGACGAAAAAACTACGCATACTATATATACATTGAGTGCTCTCCTTTACTTCTTTCTACACACACACGGTTTACTATTTAGACTTGAAAATAGCAACAACAAACTGAAACGAGTGCAGAAACTATATATTTTATGTTCAAAGCGGTGGTGGGTGACAACAGACTTTTTACTGAAGAAGCATAACACCACTACCATGGCCACCATCTCCATCACGACTTCTCTGAGAAATAGTATTCAATTTCAAAATGGGTACACCAACAACATTGCTCGCTTTGCATTTCAATTTTCTGCAAGGAATACACTAGAACAAGCAAAAACGAACCTTCTCCAAGTAACAAGAACAAGAACAACAACAACAAAGTCTCACTGTATCTGCCACATCCTATTTAAACTCTCCTTCTGTCTTTCTCTCACTCTCTCACTTCCTTATCTTCTCTAAGGTTTCGTTTGCGACTTAATTGAATTGACAAAGCATAACACGAAGACTAGCACACAGTGCCTATTTGTGGTTCCTTTTGATTGGATATATTGACTCTAGCGCTTGATTGCCTCTCTTTCCATTCTTTGATAAACAACTAATTCATTTTGAGGAAGCACGCAACATAGTGAGTACCACATTATCAACTCGAATAGATCCAACATCCTCATCAACATCAACTCATTTCTCAGATGAAGAAACTACCAAAACTTTGCAGTGAGAATTTCAATTTACCAATTTCTCTCGTCTCCCCAAGAATTAAAACAAATGACCGGCATTCATCTAAAATGCCCGCATTATAATATATAGCATGTACATGTTTAATATTTTCCTATTCCGATGCATCATATATTACATGTCTAATCTCACCAGGAGCACACAAGCAGGAGCTTCATTCCTTGCTCCATTGCTTTCTCCATGCATGTCCATCTATTATTATTGTTATTACTACGCATACACACTGCTACGAGCTGTTCAGCTGCAAGCAGCAATAATAACAAGAGAACTCCTCCACCTCCATCTTAAGATTGATCACAAAAAACCAGAATACGTATCAGCATCGTCGCTAGCCCTGGTTTTTTTTTCAATGTGAAGCCCCTACACACAATGTAATCGTTTGCTTGTGAAGATGATAAAAGATACAGAGATGAGTAGGTTTGTAGACGGGGATGTATGTAATAAATAGAAAGATAATACAAAAAACGTCGAAAGTGAGCGAGAAAGAAAGACAGGATCATACAATAACCAAACCTTTTTCCCTATTTTTTTCCACAAGAACAAAATACGACGATGCACCAAGTAGATGAAGTCATGCAAAACAAAAGCAAGAAAGAAGAGAAAAGTCATGATGATGATATGGCTTGTTGAACTTATAGCTCTGCATATATAGGCTATATGCTAGAATAAGGAGAAAGCACATATACACATACACCAGCACCCTCTTTCACCGCATAACTCGCAGTCTTCTTCTCTACTTTCCCATCCTTTCCCCTATACCTTCCATCTTATATTCTCTGTCTACCTCATCATCCTTCTTTCCACTTTTCCTTTCACTTTAGCTTTAGCTTGGAGGCAGGACAAAAGAAAACATGATCATTGAAGCTTGAAATAGAATATCCAAAATGAAATTCCAAGCCCATCAACCTCTTTGAAAATGAGAGTGAGGAGGAATCTACTCCTCTCTCCTCTACAACTATTACGACTCCTCTTCTCCCATTATTCTCATAATGTTGTGCATGCATAGACAGAGAAAGAATAGGAGAAAAAGAGGCACCACCACTACACCACTGACTTGACTGACTTTGTGTGTGTCTGAGAGAGAAACTATGAAGCCTCTTTTCTCTTCCTATTGTGTATATCCCCAAGTGTTTAGCACAATGAATGGAATGGAAACGTCACCGAAGGGAATTTCTTTACATCAATCAACATATTATATACATGCTACGCTACAAACATGCATCAAGCACAGGAAAAATAGTTGTATATATCTAATATACATGGAGACGCTAACATACACGCACAACATTTAAGTACAACCGCACATTATGCATTTTTAAAAGCTGGTTGGCAATAACAGTGGATCCCTCCACCATTCTGCATTTTGGTTGACTTAACAACTATAGGTATACCCTCAAAAGCAAGAATGAAATGGCATCTCGACTATTTCGTTTTAAAACATTAAGGTGAAAACTTTACTGGTTTCCTACACATACACACACACGTGAATAAAGGTTAAATTATGCAAGTGCGCACTTTTATGACGTGTTATTATTATTTCGTCGAACCGCATTAGAATTTTATAATGGCAGGATTTAAGGATTTTTATTAGATTTATATATTAGCGAGCAAATGGGCCTATTTTAGTAAATTCTTAGTATAACGGTTCATAGTAGCGTTCCCATCACTGCAAAGATGTAGTAGATCAAAATAATCTAAATTCTATTAAGATGAAGAAACACAGAGGGACGGAGAAGTAGAGATGCACAGGGGAGGAAGAAAATAAGAAAATACCAAGATGATGTGGAAGATGAACCAGGACGAAGAGGAGGTAAAAAATGATATTGAAGTTAATGCCATCATATATAGGAGTAATAATAATGACTGTGTGGTATGTTGGAGAAGGGGTTGTCGAAAAAGAGATAAAAGGAGAAAAACGCAAGTTTAAGTTTTTTTTCTCTCTCGTCGTGAGAAGATATAGGAGGCAATTTCAATTCGAATTCCTTTGCTTTGTCAGCATACTTCAAGAGTAATTTCTATGGATAGGGAAAACTGCTGTATCCACCAAACTCACTCAGCTTATCAAACCCGTAAATGCAACATGAATATTAAGCCGGGCTTGATATATCTCACATGAATATACCTAGTGCACTTTTGTAGGAATAAGGTTGACTGTTAGAATATCTTCAATAATAATACCTACATATACATTGTTATATCATAATAGACCTCAATCAGGATGATGATGACGAGGGAGACGTTATATTTTTGAACGGCAGCAGCAAATGCTTATTCCTCTTACTATCTGATAAAATGCAAGTGAAAAAAAACGTGTTACTCTGATTGTTGGAGTTAATGTGGTCCCAGGTATTCAAAGCAGATAAAAAGAGTTTTTTTAGAAAGTGAATGAGAAAGGTTTACTCATTCATTTATCCGTTGTACAGGAATCGACAACTTTTTATTCAATTCTTTGCATGTGAATACCTCAGAGAAAGAGTGATACCTATTAAATTAGAAATAAGTACATTTGAAAGTACAACAACAGCACATGTACATTTATGAGTCGCATAAAACATCTCGTTTAGTTCTTTGGTTATACTAGGTAGTGGCTATGATGCAAATGAAAAGCTAGTGGGGAATGTAATATGAGAGTAAATAGGACAAAATGTCAAGGAGCCAAGATTTTCTCTGTTTATACTTTTACTTCTAAAAGCCAGGAAATGAGTGTGTGGCTGTGTGTTTGACAGAATGTACAAGAAAACAGTAATGGAAAATGTTACGTCTTCCTATGCTTCTCCTTAAAATATATTAGTTCCATCTCTTCCCACATGACCTAACGACAATTTAAGCGTTTAAAACCCATCCAAAGCTGTTTTCACTTTGCTTCCACATAGTAAGCGCCTACTTTTTTCTCTTGTGTGACTCATGTGATGATGATGATGATGATGCTACATCAGAGAAGACTCCTCTCTCTCATGGTGAAAAGGATGAATGGGAAAAACGGTATTACTTTGCTAACCTAAACATGCGATTAAGGAGAGGAGATAAAGAAAGAAAAGGCTTAAAATATTGGAAATTGGAACCACCGAATGAAAATGGCTCTTCTTTCTACCCACACAAATAAATTGTACTCATTCTTTATCCGTTTCATTCACGTGTTTTATATACACTCACAACTAAAAACCTATATGCATTTATCCTCTTTTTCCTCTTCCGCCTCCTGCATCAGATGCACAGAGTAGAGCCATACACACATATACCCAAGTGTATATGTACGCATTTAAATGTGTAAATATGACGACAAGGAAACAAAGAAGGATACTTATTGCTTTACGCGTCGAGCACATTTTCTCTGTGTGTATATGTCTGGTGGAGCTCTTGAAATTTCACCATTTGAAGGAAACAACTTAAAAAGATGCATCTCTGAGGATAAGACAGATAGGGAGAGAAAAGAGAGGAGTGGAGGACTAAGCACAGCACACTACAAAGAAAAAGGAGAGTAGGAGGAAAAAAGAAGAACTCCATGAAAAATTGCCGTCTATAATCTCTCGAGGATTTTCTCCATAAAGTTCATTCGAGAGAGAAAACGGCGAAAGCAAGAGAATAATTCTTCAAGTTGCACTATATAACTGGTTGTGTAAACACCTACCATAAGAAAAAATAAGTGGAGGCCAAGATGAAAAAATGCAGAAAGGGCATGAAAATCTAGTTTATTTTCCACTGTTCCATCCATCTCCTCTTTTCTTTATCTCCTGTAAACTCCAATTGCTCGTATTAAGGATGTACCCAAATATGTACATTTTTTATAGTTTAGAAGAAGTATGTGATATCTGCACATACAAGAGTCGTCGTCCTCTCTGTCATATTTCACATATGTTATGATCACTGAACAAAACTGACTTGAACAAGAATGTATGAGCGGTAGTGGAAAGTCGCGTATTTATTTATGTACGTAAAAATAAGTTTTATTGCCTCATCCAAAGAATTCTCAGTAGAATGTTTAATGTATTAAAAAATAGTGCAAACAGTTTATACATAAATATATAGTCAGTATAAACTGCACATCATAATGTTCTAAGTGTTCATATAAAGCGGTGCTTACATGCACCTACGTGATTTTTTACAGAATCTGTTTTCACATCTCTCTAAATTTGTATGTGGCTCGAGTCTAGAATGATGACGACGACAACAACAACTGCAGCGTCTGTAGTGTCTTTAATTTGCTCTTTAAACATGGAAGAAAAGGGAGAAAAGTGTATACGAAACTGCTTCAAGTGAAGATGGTTACTTTCTCAAACTAGAAATCCTTCACCATTATGACAGTCGCTCTCCCAGAAGACATCTTTTAGCAATTGCGACTGCCATAACTTCTATCTTCCTATCTGTTTCACTTTCCGCTTTATAATGCCACAGAAGAACAAAGGGGGAAGGTCGAGGGAACGTATATTGATATCGCGTATGTGGACGATGGAATGTTAGATATTTAGGACTAGAAAAGGTAGAGAGAATGAATAAAGGAAAAGGCTATGCATAAGGAAACAACAACGACCTGTAGTAACAGTAATAATAATGGTAGTAACTTGCCTTACGTTCCCCTTTTGTAACTTTAGAAGGAACACGTGCAGTATTGTACCACGATATCAAATATACTCCATGGGCAATAATATATATTGCACTTACACAGACATAAACACATGAGTGCTTTGAAGAATACAGAGGAATATGTACTTTTGTAAAACATGCGACGAAATAAAAAATAATAAAAATGAGGAGGAGAAGAAGAGGAAGAGAGGAGAAAAAATGCGGGCTAAAAGAAACAGAAAAATAATGGAGCTATAACATTGCATGCTTCTCTCACGGGGAGCATCAACAATAACGTACGGCCTATTATCTCAACAGCCTCACCATTCCTCTGTCTCAACTAAACTGCCTTCTTGCTTTCTCCACCGACATTTCTTTTCTCTCTTTTTTCCATCCTTCGTTCTTCCTCTTTCACTCAGCTCATGTCTTCAATGCGGATGGTCTAGATACTGTGGTAGTTGTTTTAAAAATGTGATGTGCTCGTAATATACATACGTAATATAAGACTTCTATTCCTACATATTTTGTAAAAGGGCTAGTCTTATAGTCTGGGTCCACCGTTTCCCCTTCATTTCGATGTAAAGGAAGTGAAGAAGCAAGAGAAGGGAGAAAGTGAGAGAGAGAGAGAGAGAGAGAGAGAGAGAGAGAGAGAGAGAGAGACGGTGAGGGAAGAAAAAGATGAACATGTCCACGTCAACCTTTAGAGGAAGACGACAGGACAAAAAAACATAAAAGAAAATGTGGATAGGAGAAAGGAAGAAGAGGGAAAAAAATTGTGAAGCGAGAAGAGATTTAGACCGCCTTAAGCACTTTATAGTACACCCATTTCATTACCAAATCTAAAAGATTTCACCACTCATTTAGCCACAAACTCGTGGAAAACCTGGAAGAGTAACAAACTGCTACAAATGCACAAAACTCTCTCTCTCAATCTCCCTCACAAACTGACTCTTTTTTTGTGAGTGGGTGTTTAAAAGCATACCTTTCACTACCTCACATTTTCCCGAAAACTGCTACCCTATCATCATCAGCATAGCCCCACCACACACATACTACTCCATTCATGCACGATTACACTACTTAACTACTTACCTTTTACCTACTGTCTAACAAGCCACCTACTTTCTTCTCCAATACAAACATTCCTCTCTCTCTCTCGAAAATTTTGTTTCAAAGTGGAATTAAATAATGTAAAGTAGGATATAAACGCGTGTACCTCAAACTATATTATATTGCCGAGAATACTTTTATTGTTATTGTACGAGGCTGGGATCCTTTGCCCTGCCCAAACGTGATGATGACCTAGTTAGTTGGTTAGTTGCTATGAAAGAGAAAGCAAAATGGCCATTGTTGTGCGGAATTAAAAGCATCATCCACATCACATCACACAACCTCTCCTCCCATTTGTACTTTTCCATCGTCTCTTTTTAAGCTCGTCCAAGGCTCAGAGCTCAAATGCGTGAGTTGTAATAATGTTCAGTTTTTTGGGGGAAAGCCTCGTTTATTTTTCTACACGTGTGGAAGAAGCAGTCGTCCTAGTGATCCTCAATGACAATTTCAAGAGAGCTCACCATTTACTCCACCAAAAATTAATATCTACCATAGCAAGGCTTCCCGTTTATTAGTTTCAGAATGGCACTTGAAACCGCACATGTTCCTCATTTAACACACGTCTCTATACAAATTAAACACATAAACAAATTTTTCAAAGCATCGTCATGACTATGCATATGATCATGATCATCAAACTGAAGAGGTCGGACAAAAAAGACAAACTTCATTTTATTTTAACTGAGGCATAATTTCATTTACTCCATCTTGTATTTGCCATCCACTTTATTAAGAGATAGTTTCAGCATTATTCTACATGTAGTGGTCTGGTTTGTGAGTGTTTTCGCATGAAAATTCAAAGCTCTACTATGTTAAACCAATACTTGGAAGCCAAGTGACAACTAAATTATCTGCAAAAGCACAACACATGAAATTAGGTAACAGAAATTTTACATGGTATTTGATTTGAGTCCTATCATGAGGTAAAACACAACTCGGGAAAGTTAAACTCTTAGTATTCTCCCTTCATGTTACCGAAATCGATGCAAAGTAAATTATTGCTTCCAGTTATTATTTGTAATTCGCCTCTAACTATTATTTTTTAGATCTATATGTACAGTCATGAGAAAAACAAATACAAAAGATGACGTACAGTTGTATGTTATTGACAGAGACATTTTATTTGAAAATCACTTGCCTAAAATCATTAAATGGTCACATGACATGATAAAAACATATAGCCTATAGGGATTCTATTCGCACATCAAAAAATACACGACCTTTTTTTGTCATGAAAACGTTGCCAATTAGAGCTTTAGACATCAAAAGTAAACATATTGTGAGTAAATAAATAGGTGTTTTCCTTCGTCCAAGAGTGAGAGACTGTTTACTTGCGATAATGCATTTGATGTGGAAAGTGGTAAGAAAAATAGGACAATTTCTGGAGTGTACCAGTTCCCAAACATTGCCAATGACTGCTGGAAGGAGTTACTGCACAAAGGAAAGTGCATTATAGACCTATTTTACTATAGGAAACTACACCGCTGCTGCCACCACAGCTACAGTAGCTCTACCAGCAACCAAGAGAAAGATAAATGCAATAGATTTGTATGTTGTGTTTCTCCTTAAGTGTCTGTCCTCTTTGCTAGATAGAAATAAAACTAAAATTAAATTAGCCCATTCCTTTCCCTTTTTTCTCGTGGTGTGTGTTTTGTTGTGAAGATCTTTCTATTCTCACAGTAGTTACTACTACACAAACATGGCAAAAATACTTATCGTGTTTGTATGTAGCATGGCAAACGTCGTGGGTTCTCTATAGTAGTGTGATAGAAGATATACTTATGAGACAGAACAAAAAGAGGCTAAAGGGAAGGAAAAAAGCTGGTGTCTAGTTTTTTGTGACTTTCTCGGCGACGCAAAGACCAACCGACAGCCCAGCATGCTTAGAACACTGACTTCATGAAATTATAACAGAGTTAGTGCTGCATTCTCTAGTAACAACAGATATTTCTACATAAGTACAAAAACGACGATATATGTGTGCATAGAGTTTTACAAATAGTGAAAATGTGTGTACATTAGGAGGACATGTATATATGGACACGTTGTCCCTCTCTTCATTCTCTTAACTTCCAGGTTTATTTTTACTGTACTAGTTCTCCAGTGACTTATGAACACACATTCACATAATATGTGTCATATATATACCATCCAACCTGCATATGTATGTGTAAAGTACACAAATGCGAGCAGCCGTAGTTATTTTGAGAGAGTGAACTGCTCTTCTTCCTTTCCAAATTCACGTTTGCCTATAGGCAGAAAGTAGAGAGAAAGCTGAACAAAAGTGTAAAGAAAGCAAGAAAATATCAAGGGAATAAAGAGACAGCCTGAAAGAGGATATAAACGAATAAATTGATGACTCATAACATTTTTGGACGTAGTTGAGTGTATGTGGATATTTACTTGGAAGTACATAAATAAGTATACATGTCGATTTACACTGCCATTATTTTCTTTTGACGAGTCAATGACATAACAGCTCATCCAATAGGATTGACGTACTAAAAGAAATAAGTGTATAGGAAGCAGTCGATGATTATCGCTTTGCCATGTCATGACTTTGATGATTATGATAACGAATGTAGCTAACATACATTCCGCTGAGCTATTTACTTCGAAGAATAGAAGTTCATTTTATCAGAAAAATAATTTACCACACAAAACCTGCTACAGGCTTTTCATCACGAGGATTTTTTCGACATCTTACTTATCATCTCACACAATCATCACGCGGCGGTAACATCGTTGCTGGGATTTCAAAGTGATCATAAAGTGAAAAAAAGTACGATTGACAGGTTAACTTATTATTATTAAGGATTTGTATTTGAATGACTGATGATTGTTGCAAGTTTTCTGAAGCGGATTTCCAATTTCCGGTTTTTTGTTATGACTTTTTTTTTTACTAAAGTTCTAACATTATCGCGACTCATGACATTTTTCCCATTTCTGATGGTATGAACCTCAAGGAAAAAACAACATAAGTAATACTCAGTGGTTACTTCACGCAGCGTTACTTGGTATAATGTACATAATATGGTGGTATATAAAAACAATAAAAGCTTCTCACTAACGAACAATTCTATCTAAAGTCACAACAGCCATAAAATGGATTCTCATTCCCCTTCGGCCTTTTGTCATTATCACACGTTTCTCTGGCAGTGGAATTGAATCCTAAATAGGCCGTGAAAATCATTTTGTCAGTGGCAACATAAAGTGTAAATACTCAGCGTCCATTCTGAGTAAATGTTAACTTCAAAAGGATATTACAAATTTAGCTTTGAATTATAACAGCCAGTTTGCTACTGTTAGAAGCGCTGCTACCAGATACCAGTTCACATTATACTACCGTCATTGCCATCATCACCATCGTCGTCTTCACTACCAGAAACTGTGCTATCATCCTTCTGCAGATGTTTTAGTACCCTTTTTACTCGTACGAGGAAATCGGAGTCTGTTAAGATGTACAAACTGAATAGCATGATGGCATTGCATTTTTTTCACGGAGTCAAGCTCATTTTTTTGCTGCATATTAGCTTTACTATATGCTTATAATGATGGAAGGAAACTGAGACACATAAATGAATGCATATGGAGTGTATATATCGCTTTGACGCACAAACTGACAGACTAGCGAAAAAAAACTGACTGACTGACTGTGAGTAAAAGCTCCTCACTCTCCGTTTTTTTTACTACTGCCAGTATTAGAGTGGCAGAGTATTACTCTCAAGTATGAAACAGTTTGTTTTGTGGCGCAAACTATAACCGTTTACTTTAAGATGGCTCATAACATAACAGTGATTTTTTAATGATCCAGTTTATGGCCACACCATGCGAGTGCCCATAATAACTTGGGAACATTACTGAACGACAGTAGCGAGGCAGAAAACCACTTCCAGGAGGCTTTGCGGATCAACCCCCTTCATGCTCATGCATTCTTCAACCTTGCCAACTTGAAACAGTAAGTTGTCTCTTTTTTTCTTTCTATTCTACCTTTTTTTCTCGAATCTTGTTTTCTTGCTTTATTTGGCTATATAATAAATACGCAGAATAATATGTGAGATTCTTGCGTGCGTTTTTTTATGATCATGATGATGTTGTTCTTGTTGTCCATATAATAATGATATGACTAGGCGTGTTTCCGTTTTTCTCTCCCACTCTCTTTGAATGGTTTTGTGTCTGTCTTTTCATTTTTATACTCTTCATTCAACGTATTGATTTCAGCCATTAACCATGCATGAAACTCAAAAACCCATTCCGATCCTATACTATGATACTTTTGAGAACTATAAAAGTGCTCTTTGCTTCTTTCCGCAACACTCATATGTCCGATATATTTGTTATATTATCCATCTGCCTACATTTCGGTGTATGTATATACACCTCACATGTGTATATCTTCTCTATTCGCAACAAACTCTTGATTTACTCATTCAACCATCCAAACATGCATATCCTTTTTCTGCCATCATGAAACATTCTCCTTTTCTTGTCCACCGCTACGACTGGCAGTTAACAAACAAGAAGGATGTTATGATATCATAGAAAACTTTTTACTACCTCACACAAACACATGCACACATGTATATTCATAGGAAACAGCTTCTGCGATTATATTCATCCTAAAATTTCTACTAGATGGTGGCTATAAGAAAAAGTATGATAGATAGGGAACTAAAAGTGTAATTCAAAAGTTGGTGGTAATATGTTGTATTACTTTTGCAGAAGGCCATACAAAAACCATAACAAATACATTTACATTTCACTTGCTCAGGAACAAAATGAAAGCGAAAAGAGGGGCAGAATGAAGAGGAGGAGAAAAAAGAAGAAGAAAAGGAGATAGATGGAAAGTGTTCATGCCTTCTCACAAAACACAAGCTCTGTCGACAGAGAGAGAGAGAGAAAGAGAGACACTCAAGAACGTCCACTTTTCACAGATTTACAGCCTTCCGTAAAGGTACATGCTTCCCACTCGTAATATGTCATTGCAGAAATCTAAGATTTTGAAGTATAACCAAGATTAAGCAATTTATAGTTGAGTGGAAAGGCATATAAAAAGATGAAAAAACAACAGTACAACAAACAAGTTCTCCTGAGAAGCAAAGGAAGAGAGAGAGAGAAAAAAGGAGGGAGAGAGAGAATGAAAGCAAGATCAAAGACAACATTTTATAGATAAATGTTTGTTTTATACTCCTGAAAACTTTAGTTAAGCACACATTCTATTTATAAGCACTTGTATGCAAGTCGTATATAATGTGCATATAAATTGTATCCTTGTTTGTTTGAATGCCGGTAAAAATGTCTGGAAAACAACATGGGGTCTTCTGAAGGAAACTTGTGTCGTTTCACTACAAGTCTAACAACAGGCAAAAGCTATACTCGACGATCGTGTAAACATTCCTATACCAATGCACATTGAACCGAGTGAAAAGATAGAGGAAACAATGTGAGTAGCGAGGAAAGAGTGAAAGAAGCAAGGGTGAAAAGATCATGCAGTGAATTACATGGTTTGTTTAGGTTTAAATATATACACTATGTATCTAAATGTTTGCTTGTAGCCCCCTTCTCTCTTTTCGCATTATATTTTTATATTATGTAGCTGGCGCTACGAAAGTAACTTTTTACATCATCAGGTATGTACAACTTTCTCTCTGTTTACAAACAGACGCACTTTACAAACTAGGAAAGTGAAAAGCGTCGATGTTGTTGTTCTTCTCCTCCTCCTCCTCCTCTACCATTTCTTCTCCAACATCCATTTCCACTCGTTTTCCATGAATGAGGTAAAAATCTCCCTGGATTTATATGAAAACGCATTTGCTCATAATAACTTAACGGCGACAAGAGAAGAACACTGCACGACCGTAAACCAGAATATATACGCCGTTAAGATGAAGAAATAAAAAACAGCTTTGTATATATGAAAAACAGCGAATAAAAAATCTCGACTGTTTTCCCTGCGTACATTTAACTTCTCTTATCGTACAAGAAAAAAGAGAATGAAGAAATTGTAAAACTATGTAGTACATATCTTTCCCTTTGAACTCTGCACCCACAAACTTTTACATCTCATGTGAGGCACACCTATATCTTCTTACTCAGTGCCTAGCAACTTTTTTTGCGCGTACATAGAGACATGTATATAATCTTTCTGCAAAATTATGTCGATGTACAGTATAGTTTAAAATGCGATAGGGGGAGAAATGAAGAAGAAGAAAATGGGAAATGTGAAGAAGGAAAAACGAAAATGGCTTTTCTTCGTTTCCAACGGACAAAAATGTATTTTCTGTAAACCGAAACTGGAGCATGAATGTCATGCACACGCTCATACGTGCATAGGTACATATAATTATTATTACATATATATCAAGTCATGTAGCCTTCCAAGTCCCTTGTACATTAGTACCAAAAAAACACATCCCATCATAGGAGACAATGTAACGTTAGAAGAAACAACTTTCTCTTTTGTGCATACCTGTGAGTACTCTGCCAGTTTTACAGACATAGGAAAACCAAGAAGGAGTGAGTTTTTTTTTTCACCAAGTTAAGTAGCAGGTAAAGAATGAGAAAAGGAGAAAGGAGATGAGATAAAACTGGCTGTGTGTTTGGTAGAGAAAGCTAGCGTAGCAACAGTAAATAAGTTATAATGGTCATTTTGGAAATGCGGAATGTTACCTGGAAAGCTGCCAAATCGGAACAAAAGGATAGATCACCTCGTTCTTTACTCTTCCCCTTTTCTTTACACCAATTGAGCTTACAGTCTACATGTAGTTGTTGTACTAGGTGAACAGTGCATTTTGTACCTTTTTGGGGGAAAAGAATGGAAAAAATAATCTGTCAGTTTGCTTGTGTTGTGGTAATGTGTACGTAGCGCAATATTTTGGGTAATTTATACTAGGTAAGTTAGCATCATCATCATCATGATGAGTTCCTTGTGGTAATCATGTATGGCCCACTCTTATTTTAATAAAATATAGAGTCATGCGGCATTTTCTATATGCAATAATACCCTAAAAATGCTACTTTTTTAACATCTTTGAAAACTGAACATGGGCATGAGCTTGTATACAAGGAGGCGTATTTCTGTCAATGATTCTGCTCTACTTGGACGTGTGGTTTTATGCGAAAGTGTACAGCACAGAGAACTCTAGTAGTTCTTTTAAGTGTAATCATGGGAGTTGTGTTTATTTCTCAGAAAAATTTGTGGTTGCACGAAAGAAGACAACTTATAGCCACAACTTTGCTGATTTAGGGCAGCTCTCACATTTCTTACGTCTTTGAGCAATTTTTAGAATTTCGATCAATAACTGCGGTAAAAGTACGTAAACTATCTTGAACGGAAGTGCTCGCATAGCTTTAATTTTACGGGCACTCAAATTTACTTTGCTCTACCAATATTGGATTATTGGATGAAATCGCCGCTTAGAAGTCATTCTTCCATCAAGCTGCTACTCTTTGATGGAAATTAATACTTTTGCTCCAAAGCACTACTTTCACCTTCTAAGGTCCAAAGCTTATCATATTATATGTATACCTACATGTATCTATGGACACACTATGTGTGGTGTTGCCCACCACAGACAAAGTTTAGACGTGACGACAGACACGATGATCTTCATCATCGGAGGTAGACCAAAGAATTCTCCGAAAGGGAAGACAGGCACTATAGCAAAGAAGAAAAAAAACGTCTAGTCAAACGCTGAAATGTATGTGTGTGGGTGTGTGTGCATTTATGCAAGTAATGTGTGCGCTCGTAAAATCATGTCAGTGCCTTGAAAATTACAACAACTAGAAAAAGCACTTTGAGGACAAGAGGAGGGCTAAGCAGAGCAACAGTGATATCCCCCTGCTTTTTAGTCATTAGTGGAGTCATATAGGAAACTTAATAGCCGCACATGCAGACTGTGGCTTGGTTTACCATTTTTAGTTATTTTCAGACATTAGTCGCAGCAGTGGTGGCAGTACTGGTGGCGGTGATGATGCATTCAACTACGCGCCGTTTTCACTATTATACTTGACTATTGTGTGTGCAGTTTTGTGCGGTGGTTACTTGATGTACCACTTGCCAGCAGAGATATACCATAAGATAGTGTTGCACAAAAAATCTAAGTAATCTGTATAAATACCCCTTCTCTTTCCAAGCTCTCACCCCCGTAAGCCTTCATGTGCGTGTACTACGAGAGCGTTCTAGTCAACAATTTTCATAGCAACACTGGTATTAATAGCCTGAAAGTTTATAGGTACCGATTCCGAGATAGAATGGTGCAACTGCGATCCCATCCCACTATCTTTTTACTATCTAGCCAGGAGAAAACCACCGAACCGAAACTGCAGTTTTTACCTTTTGTCCTCACATCGCACCACCACTATCTACCAATAATAGTATCACAACCTATTTATGAGTGACTGTAAATACTTCATACTAGGTTTTTTTAGATATAGAGATCATGAAAAATCCAACATGTGCATTAACAGGAGCAAAAATATATATGTCCAAGTAGTAGAAATGTGTGAAGGGAGAAAAGAAAGTGTAGAAATAAGTGAAAGTATTTTTGGAGGCGCGTGCATGTTCCAGACAACAGACAGACAATTTTATATATACGTCCATGAGAGACGGACCAAAACACCGCCGGTAATCGACAAAAGAAGATACCTACTACACTTATGGTACATCAAGAAGCATACACACACACACACACAGAGATACAGAGAAAACTCATCTCGTCGAAAAACTACAAAACTTTAATGCTCCCCTCCGCCTTTACTTAGCAGTGGATGAACTCATAGCACGAATTTTGCAAAGTTGCACTTTACTCGCCAATAACTCATTGGGGCTTTCCTCTCCGATGCCAACACAACACGGGGGGTAACTCTTCTGTCGTGTTAAGCAATTCTCAGCGTTACATCCTCACAAAATGCCTACAATTTTTTCTGGCCCTGTATGGATATCTCAAGAACTGTATAGATAAATGTGTGCACAGGAAGGTACATACACAAACACCACGGTAGTGAACCAGAAAAAAATTCACTCGCTTGTGTGAGTTACTTTTATTCCGTTTTCCTGTCCTTTTCTCTCCCAGACACACTTTCCGTGATGTTTTCACGTTTCACATGCACATGGACAAGCCAACCATAACCGTACATAGAGAAACATACATAAAGGAAAGTAAGAGAATGCCCAGCATTCATACATTACATACTTATGGATTTTGTAAGTATGAGTACAACAACTATTACCACCGCCACTATATATACAGTAGTAATACGAGAATATCTCGACATCCATATCATCCGTAAAAAATGAAGGTGCACTTTCACCAATGCACACTAGCTCTCATATAAGCTCCACATTCATAGCCGCACTAAATTCTATCGCTTTCACCCAACCAACCGAATGAAAATGTAATGCCATTTTAGTTATGAGATGTGCTACTGTTGCTGGAGTTCTGTGGCTTTGGTGCATGAAGATATATGTATGCCTATATGTGCAGCTCCCCTCGAAAATCGTATATCCAAGCAGATCATAAACAAATCAGTCCTGAACTTTGCTACAAATCCCACTAAATTATAACGATCCCATGAACTCTCTCCTGAAAATCCGGTTCATCGTCGTTATAACTCATTATGTCAAAAACCATATGAGAATCTTCTTCACCCACTGCCCCCTCACTGAATGTTACAGGAAGAGTGGCAAAAGCGTTGCAGCAGTGGTAATGATAGTAATAGTCGGGAGATGTAATTGCCGTCAGAAATGGACAGTAACATGGTGTCTGCCACAACTAATATCAATACCAATAGATAAAACTTTTTTCCCTCTCTCCACCTTTTGGCTTCTTCATAACAAACTGGGTTTAGTTTCTCCCCTTCATCGCCAGAGTTTATGCCTTTTACCTGCTGGGTTACTGCTTCTACATCTCAAACATTTTTTATGGACAAATGTGTGTGTGTGTGTGTGCATATGTGTGTCTGTGACGGAGATAGAGAGAAAGAGAAAGGGGAATGACCATTTTGTTTGCTTTAATCATTGTGATTATAGATATGACTTTTGATTCATTTGTGTTTGTGTACCAGCTAATCGTCCACAGTTTACTGCCATTTTTTTTACAAAATTACTTTTCACATATAATATAATGTATTTATATCTTTGAGAATATCCCGAGTTTTATTACATCTCTTTTTGCACTCACTTTGCTCCTCTCTGATGTTTGCAC
Source organism: Willowsia nigromaculata (assembly GCA_034700605.1). NCBI lineage: Eukaryota > Metazoa > Arthropoda > Collembola > Entomobryomorpha > Entomobryidae > Willowsia > Willowsia nigromaculata. Next base: position 34,733 of record JAQIXX010001036.1, read on the forward strand.
AGTCAACAAGGACACACAACTTTGGCCATACGTCTTATGGAACGATCTCTGGAGTTGGAAACAGAAAATCCGGATGCTCTCACCAATTTAGCTGCCATGTACACAGATTTAGGACAATTGGAAAAGGCCGAAAGTCTACACATGAAAGTACTCAGTCTTGAGCCAAACAATGCCGACCATTTGAACAACTATGCTGCTTTCTTACAGAAAATCGGTAAGGAAAAAAATTTGGTGGGAAAAGGACTAACAAATTTTTAATCTTTTAATAATAATAATAATCACCATCATCATCGCCATTATAGCAAAAAAAGCTGAATAGGTGTAGCTACTACCAGCAGAAAGATGGTAAAAACAGAAGAAAAAATGCTTGCCACTGAAACATCCTTTTTATCCTAGAGAGCTGCTAATAATCGCATATGAGAACCATTTCCTTACCACCACTACTACTCCCCAAGTTAATTCCCTATTAATACCTGCCCTCACCTAACTCTCTGTCTCCACGTTTTCTACTTCTGGCAAGAGGAGTAAATGTAAACATTTGTAACAATTAATCAGTGCCTTGTATGTAATGAAGCACACATGGGTTGGCGTTCTGCTTAAACCCCATCAAAAAGTAGAAAACTCTAGTAAAATGCTTGCCATCTGTCTGCCATATAGAACGCTTATCGACAATACTCTAATAATAGGGCAGGTGGTGTATCATATGGTTCAAAAGTTTACACGAAAGTGCATGTAATTATTATACTTGAATAATATATCCTTAGTATTTATGTATTCCATATACAAGAAAACTCTCCTCCTTCCTGTAAATGATGATGCCCAAATCCACACAGAAAAAAAACTTAACCTGCTTCTTTTTCTCCTCATTTTTAACCTCGAGAGTGTAAATGGTGTGTATGCCGTTGTTGGATTCGATTCTTCTTGCAATAAATATACTTCAGTTTGACTCTCATCTCATTCTTCACTTTCCTCACAAAATTCTCGCCGTAAGTAGGATGTTTCACGTTTGCTGTCTAAGCTACCTACACACACCTGAGCTTTACCACAAGAGAAATAAGAATTAGAAAGGAATGGAGTCAGGGAAAAAAATGTACATGCAAGCAATGATGATGGTGAAGTTAGTCGTTGTGTTGAAATGAAAGGTAGAAACAGTGAAGTAAGTGAAACGTGAGTAATAAAGATGCATTAATGTTCTTTTGGCACGACGCGATGATGATGGCGCAGGGAGGTTGGAAGATGCATTAAAGTTTTATCAAGAGGCCTTACTACAAGATGGAAATCACACGGTCGCTCTCCTCAACACTGCTCGGCTGATGAAAAAGTTGAAATTTAACGATAAGGCAGAATCGCTCTACCAAAGGTTAGTACATATAATCTCATTAGAGTCTGATGCGAAATTTATGCTGATGCGAATCTAATGCTTTTTTCCCTCACGGAGAGATATTTGAATGAGCAAGAGCCCATGACGATGATGAGCATGATGATAATGATGTTTAGCTTTTCCGGACTGATTTTTTGACTTTGAGTGAATAGTAAAGTAAATGAGTGAATACTTATGATCGAGAACGTATTCAAAGAGGATCGGATAAGTATATGCATATATGTCTATATGTATATGTATTTCGTGCCGTCTTATATATTTTTCCCAGTACACAATAAATATAAAGGGAAACATGCTTCTCTCGATTATCATCATTATGATCAAGTTTGTGTACCGTGGAAAAAAATTAGAAGAGCGACGACAAGTTTGCATCTTGAACAGAGGCAAACTATAAGTCGTAGTCTTTTGCAAAGTGAAGCTTTTATCATCGTCAACTTTTTCATAGAAAAATGCTTCAAATTTTACTTGCCCGTTGTCTCTTACATGAATAAATATATTTTTTATCGATGTGCATAAACTGAAGTAAGAGAACCTATAAGTCACCCATATAATAAAAACATTTTTTAATAAATCTGATCATTTTTCCCCTTTTCTTTGTGTCCCTGTGTATATGAACAGGGCTTTACAACGAGACGATGATCCACAAGCCAAGGATGGATTATACGGGTTAGCGGTCCTCTATCTCAGCACCGGACGTGCCAATCAAGCGGAAAGACTTTTTCGAGAAGCCCTCCAACACAGGCCAAATGATCCAATTGTGAAAGTGCACTTGGTGGGTGGAGAGCAACTTTTTTAAAAGCCCTTTTTGTCCCCCTATGCTTTCTTCTTTAACAGTAGCTTATCATCATCGCCAATCCCTATATACATACATGCCTATATACCAAGTTTTCAAAATTGTCGCCATACCATACCAAGCCACATGAACACCACATGCATGACCTAGAAGAGTCCTCTTGTCTTGCAGAATATCTCTGTGGAGAAATGAGTGAGGGGAAGGAAGGAGAAAAAGTAGGCTATGCATGCATTATTGTACGCTTCCAGCTGTAACTTTGGTTGCGATGATGGTAAAATGACGACGACGAAAATAGTAGTACTTGTAATAGTAGTTATACCACTTAACAATATATGACTATGTACTAGTAATACGATATATAAAATATCAGGAGAAAGGAAAAAATGTTGTTGCTGGAAGCACCTCTTCCCAATCAAGTCCTTAAGCATGCAAACCATTTTCTTTCGTTCACTTAACTTTCCAAACAGCGCGTATCTAGGAATGGAGTGATCGGTGTTTCCGTCGCCCTCAAGTTTGAAAAACAAGTTGGCTATACCGCATACTTATTGGTTGCTATGTTACGTTTCTCGTTGCTCGATGTGGAGAAGGGAGATCTAGTTCACTCACCATCGCTTCACACATCTAGCATACCTTTTTTGCTTTCTTGTTGACGACTTTTTCCTCTTCTTCTCCTCCTCCAGAAAATGCAATTCATGCACAGATAAGACTTTAAAACTAAAAAGTTAAGTAAGCAGAAGGCTTAAGTTTTCGACTATTTGCGTGAATCTTCTCGATAGAAAAGAGGTATAAAGCTTGCATCGAGGAACGCCATTATAAAACACACAGCTTTTCTGAGATTACCAGAATGGCGATATCCTACAATCCTCATTGCAACTTTTTTATGCATGTTGTTACCACGAAACGAGTCTGTAGAGAATATATAGGAGTGGTAGGTAAACAGGTATACATCTAAGGAGTAAATACAATGATATTGTTCGAGAAAGCTGTGCCACCAAAGAAGACGAGTGAATGAGAAAATAAAGATGAGATGTGACTATTTTACGCATCCTCACCATGTAATCTTGATGAAGAATCATTGACTATCTCAAAAGGAGTAAAACTTTAGATGAGGAGACTTTCTGCTTTCTTCTTGTTTCCAGTTCACTGACTTAAAGGTCGTTACTCTTCCTGCCAACGATGAACAATGGTACATTATAGTATTCTCATTACCACTATTGCTGCGAAAACTTATCTACCACGAAAACGACCATTGATACCATGGCAGAAATAGAACTGCCTATTACTGTGCTAGAAATGCTATCTATTATAGCACATTGGTATATTAAATGTGTGAGCGCAAATAGGCAAAACCCATTACGCTGAATAACTTGAACAAAGTTTTGCCCTACTACTTGATTTTCTACTTCTCCCCTTTTCAGAGGGAAAAAGAGAGAAAGTGAGGAAGACATGTTCCAGGAACTGCGAAAAGAAAACAACAGGAAATATTTGTCAATTCCTTTTTTACAGGCTGTCGTGACACTCAAAAAATAAAACAGATATTTCTCATGTGCTTTTCGACTGTAATAGTGTACAAGAAGTGTAAGGATAGTGTATATAGAACAAAAAAGAGAGAACTGGGTTTCAAAAGAGTACAGAGTTTGATTCATATTCCATTCAAGGCTACAAAATAATATGTCAAACTGATTTTTTTTACTGCATAACACGTGGTAATGTTAAGAGGCGACCAGTAGCTTTTTAAATTGATGATGAACATCCAGGAAGTCTTATGAAACAATAATTGAACGGAAATTGTCCCTTTGGCCATAGCTTTTGTTAAGTGGTTGACACAACGGAGACAGGTACCAGTGATACCACGAACGCACAAATTCAATAGAAATGGAAGTAAAGTCAAAGTATAATGAGACCTACATAGATAGCCATGTCAATTTAACGAGCTTAGCATTAGCTCCAACAATTTTTCAACAATTGACTTTATAGTTTAAAATACCGTGTTTAGAGTTTAAAATGGAAGGTTCTATTAAGGGGGATTTGAAAAAAGAATGGTGGAATATTGTATGCATTATTGAAAAGAACACAATCGTATTATCAAAAAATTGTTGGTGTGACACGCTGCAAACACTCATCACCCTAATGAACTAACTGAAAAACTTTTTATTCGGAACGCATCAATAAAAAATTTTCTCCTGTATTATAATTAAATACCTGTAGCACCCCAAAAAGGAACGTACACCAGTAGTGTCAAAACTGGGTTTGTGTGCTTTTTTCTAAGAAATTCGAACTGTTCTTTAGAAAACCTTTTAAGCGGTTCAATTCGCAAGTAATTCATTTCGTTCATTGTCTTTCTGTCAATGAAAAATTCAATTTAAGGCTAACTTAAAGTGTCGCATTATATTGTCGACGCAATTGGTTAATACTCGAATTGCAATGGGTTGTATTGCATCAATACAAGGAGGTGTGGTAGAACCAAGTTACATTGTATGCGCTCGTTCATCAAAATAGTTGGAACTAGTATCGTGCTCGTTTAGTTTTGAATTATGCATTAGGATTAAGGAAAATTATACACTGAACACGCAATAGATATGTAAAACACTGGATGCACTTTTCTTACCTCTATCTACCCACACCTCCGTCTTCTCATCGCGAGGACTTGGAAGCGTGTACAATAATGTGATTTTATAAGGTGCAACTTTCTGAATAGATTTTAGGTAACTATGTGTCTGCCAACCCATACATAATATATTGTTCTAGATCAAGTCTTCTAAATTATTTGAGAGCTGTGAAGCATAGCATGAGCATGACTGACAAATGGCTTGAATGAGAGGAGGGCAAAGTTGACATGAATAATTGATCAAGCCAGCAATCTTTTTCAATTTTTTATCATGCCGCTTCCAACTTTTGTTCGCTTCTCTCTTCAATACTCTCACAAACATGCCGGGTTTTTCTCTTTGAATTGTTTCTATAGTTTCTGCCACTGCTACCAGAAATCATTCTGCTTGCTTGCTTCCATCATCATAGGGAAATTCTAATTTGCCAATTTTCAAGCCAAGAGTATATGGAAGGGTTGTAGGATGTCTGTTTAGGATAGATATATTATGTAGCAGAGTGCGTGCAGGATTTCTACTCACTCCCGTTCAAAAGTGAAGTGAGATAACAATGCATGAAAGTGGCACTATATGGTGTGGGGTGGCTGAGCAACGTACATTTGGAATCGGAAGTCTGTCTTTGATACACCTTTTAAATTACTTTCTTTCTGTTTTAACCAACTCGTTTTTCAGGCACAAGCACACGTCCATCAAAAGAAATTCAACGAAGCTGAAGAAATTCTCCTAACCATTATGGAACAGACGAATTCGAGTCGGCGTGAAGTTCTGCATCAACTTGCAAATCTTTATAGTCACATCAACCGTACAGCTGACGCCGTCAGATACATTCAATTAGCTCTGGACACATGCACTCCGACAGACTTCACGTGTGCTCCAATTCACGCGTTTCACGGGGATCTAGCCAAAGATATGAATGATCTCAATTCGGCAATTCTGGTGAGGACTCTTCTTCTCTACTCTGCATACCTTAACGTACATTTAAACAAGTTGAGCTCGACGATCAAAATGAAATAGATTCCATTTCACGCTTTCTCGTTATTTCCATAATGGCGAATGGCGAGTACCATTATCCAAGTGCTCGTCATTTTATCTATATTTATCGTACATGTCTGCG
>JAQIXX010001037.1:0-40602 GCA_034700605.1 Willowsia nigromaculata
TCGTTCACAAGTCAAACCATTTTGCGATAGATGAAGTATTAAAGAATAGGACAATTCCTAAATTCTCGTTCTCTGATAATCATATATTAAATGATGGTGAGGAAACGAATGAACAAACGGGATTGAGATGATAGCCATATATTCCCTTCATCCTGTTAATTCTCACTATAAATAATTGTTTTTGCACCCTCTCCGCTTAACTTATCTCATGTTTTCCAAAATGGAAGTACGCTATCATGCATAACACTGCCATGAAAATGCTCACCCAGAGGGATTCTTCCGTATGAGTAAAAATCAATGAAACACTTAAAATGGGTTTCCAGAGAGAAGAAATAAGCAATCCGAAAGACCAGTAAGTAAAATGCGTCTCAAAATCAACCTTTACTACTGGCGGCCCCGCCAGCCAAATCAGTAATTTGTTTTGATAGTCGAATACACTATACACTCAATATAGCTATTCCATGAATCTCTCTGGAAAAATAGTTATTTGCTTGTTCATCCTTCTTTACGTCAGCAATTTGCGTGCGAATGCAGGTATGAGTGCTGAATGAGAATTTAGTTCAACAGGTTACGATGACGGAGTTACCCTGGAGGAGTTACTTAACACTATAAATGTCAACTTACACTTTCTCGCTGTCGCCAACCTATTGTTATTATAAGAAGTCCAAAAATTACAGAAGAAAAACAAAACAGGCAAATTTGAGAATGAAACAACATTAACGTTCACTACACAGTGCAAGCCTACAACACAACTAACCATGATGCATCACATGAAGACCAATTGGAATGAAACGCAGATCTGATAGCTTCTCCAAAATTCCATGTGCAGATGAAAGAAGTTGTGAAGTCAACAATGCAATGATGGGTTTTTAAGTGCTTTCCCCAGTACAAAAACATAATCTGTTAAGTAGTACAAGTTGATCGTTCAGCACAAACAGTATTAATGCCATTATTATTTTATTGATTTTGCGCCACCTTCATTATTTTGAAGTCAACACGTCGACAACCGATTAGAAAGGAAACCTCCAAACATTTGGGTAGATATGTGCATTAATGTAGGTTGCATTGAATCTTCTGCATTTGCATAAACTGAACTCAATATAGGATAAGTAAATTGTCCATTATTTTCCCGAAAACTCGATTCGATTTCTTTCGTCATTCGTTGGGAAATGTATATTCGGAAGAGGAGCACAAAAGCGTTTATTAAAAAATTGAATCGCCTTGAATACATGTGGTTTAAAATTAACCTTGTAGAAACAGTAATGCATCTAAGGTGAAGCTAGTCTACCTGCAGTACCAGCACATATTTTTGACCGAATACCTTTGAGTTGTTCCTTAGCTTAAAACCTCGAAATGCATTTACATTTGGACCACGCCTCTATGTACACAATATGCAATATTACAACTACCTACTACCACTGACTGGTCAACTCGCCTTCTCTGTGACTCATCGAATGCATTACATGGAGTTCGGTACTTCGTGATCGAGATTCTACGATTAGGGAAAACAATAAAAAGTATATCTTTGAGTACATGAAAAGGATAACTCGTTCAGTAATAATGCGAAAACATTTTGAAATGTTAACAAAATGTAAACAGTGTAATGTATTTTATTTAAGGGTTTGAAAAAGTTGAGCTTCCGGCAATGATGGATCCAGTATGGAACATATTAATTATGGAATGGATGGAAGCAGTAAACATCGGAACATGGCTATCTTATAAGTAAATATGTATTTCTAGGATGTGTGGGGTGAAGCAATTTATAACAGTTACAGTCTCTTAATTTCAAATGAATTCCGTTTATCATTTACTTAACCCATTGATGCACGTAACATGGGTCTCTCTGAGCAAATTTGCTGATTCCAATTTACACATTCCTTCTGGTAACATGCTGTTAGTATGTGGTGGAGACTTCTGCTTTTTTGAATCTCATATTTTCAATAAGGCATGCACGAGTGCAATTTGAAAAAGTATGTCAGTTTTTAGCTATGCTATCAAAACTCAAATTTCGGTGTTGTGAATAGTAATATTCTGAGCTTACATTAGGTATGTTTCCATTAGTGTCGGATTCTGAGTTTCTGCTTTGCTTTCACAAATAAATCACAGTCATTGAGCCCAACCAAGGTAATGAGTTTGCCTGTTGAATCGTAGATTTTCAAGCGCTACATGTAATATGTACCAGTTGAGTAATGGTGCATATTACATACTTTCACCTACTCCACCTCAAGGTTAGTTACATACCTCAACCACAATAGAGAATTAATGAAACAAATGGCAGTAATGTTCGTATAGAATGTTCACGCTTCGGGAAAAAAACAATAAATATCATTTTACGACAGACATTTCAGATATGCCTTGTAGGTTCGTGAGTACTAATTTCGGCTTAATAATTTAGTATTAGGTAGTGACAGATTATGAAAAATTGCCTGTAACCATTTGTATTTAATTAATTTGCTTACTCATGTTTTTAAGACGATTAAAATGAATGAAAATTGATACTCCAGCTTTTCTTGGACGAAAAAACTTTTTTAAGCTTTAGAGTTACATATATGTGGAAGAAACCCTTCGTTCCTACAATATTCTCTTAATGGAATGGGTGAAAACGATGATTCATTACATTTTAAGGATTAGCAAATCAAAAAGCATAGTCTGCTACAATATAATTATTTATTATCGTTAGTAAAATGTGTGTAGGTACTGTCTGGTTATCAAAATATTTCGATACAGGAATCATTATATTTTTAATACTTGTTACTGTTATATCTCTACACAATAAAAGGTTTCATTTTAAATGTTTATGATACTTAAACGCAAATCGCATTAAGTCTATATATACGATGATTCTCCTCTCCCGTAAAAGTTTGCATGGAAGGTTTTATTAAAACAAGCTAATTTTCATCCCACTTGGTAGTTGAAAACAAATTCCAATTTCCACTGCCATGTAAAACTGATTCTTTCTCTGCTTTTAAATGTTTAAAAGCGGATCATTTCGGGTCAAGGTTGTTACAATAAGCATGACAATAGCAATACCGCCATGAGTGGAGCAGAAAATAATATTTCAGTGGCTTTTATCTTTACTGAGTGCTATTCAATACTGTAGAGATTACAGTCAGTCATTGAACACTGAATGCGCACATACATGTCATGGTTTACAGGAAAACTCAAGGCTACACGTTATTTCCAAGTTTCATATTATGAAAGAGAAAATTTGGTTCAGTGTATATAAGTGTACAAATCCTGTATATAAATGTGAAAGCCTCCGCCCATATTCGGTGTTTGATTAGTGAAACGTGTCAGGTCTTTTGTTTTCAGTTAATGATATACCTAGTTGTACCCGCTAAGTTTATAAAGGTCTGAGAGATATGCTCCAAACTAAAAGGTATGTTTAAGAGTACGATATACGTTATGGGTTTCCATTGATGATTTCTATTCATGTCATTCCGGAATTTGTAGTGAAAGTAAAAGAAGAAAGTGTTGAATCTACAAATGAATCAGCATTCAGTTTGAAACTGTATGTAATGTATTCAGTATTCATTGATACTACACAGCTTCAACTTTTGTAACATGGAAGTTCTCTGAGAGAGGAAACATGAACTTGCAACCTTTTCAAACTTTCTTGAAAGATGATGAGTATATAGAGTGTCAACACCAAACTGGTCCTTGGTTAGACATTCACTTCAATCCAATTAAGACTAAGAAGCTGATTTACTCAGCAAAGCTTTATTTTGTCATTTTGTATAATAATAAGCAAATTAAGGATAAAATACAACATACAACATGACAAAGTCTCTTTTATTGCCACTTACCTTCCTGTAATTTCGAAAGCTGCGGAGAAAGGAAGGACCGTCGTGCCCAGCAGGAGATCTGCCACTGCCAGATTGACAATCAAATAATGGGTAGAGCTGCGGAGGTTTCGGCTAAGAGCAACGGCCATGAGAATAAGAACATTGCCAAATATAGTAAATATGATGATGAGGCTTAGAGCAATGGATTTCACAAGAGTTCCTGCAAAATGAAGGGAATCTGGAGAGCAATACAGGAAGCTAAGAATGTCTTCAGGGTCACACGAGGAGCCGTTTTGAGCCTCAATCGTGAAGTTGATCTTTTCCTGAAAGAAAAATTATTCTTTTTATTATTCACCAAAGTAAATTGCTTACAACTCCTTCTATTGAAACAAAATTTAACAAGTATAATAGAGTTATTATCGTGACTGTTCTCGTCTTCTCTTTCCCTTTGAATGCAAGATGACATAAATACATTATTTAACAAATAATCGATTTAAAATTACGCAATGCTTTCCCAAACTTTAGTGTTCTTTTGTTCCGGTTTCCTATCACAATAAAATTTATGAAACGCGGTTCAGAGTAGACTTAAGTTATATTGCCAATTATTTATGTTTTCAGAAAGTAAACAAGATTTTATGGTATTAACAATATTGCGCTTCACTTTAATTTTCCAGCAACCAAACAATGCTTTCACCTTTTAAATACATGCACGTGAGGTGAATAGACGAACAATTGAGCAACCTGCATGCACGCTTCTTCCATCTAATACCCTGTGCTACAGGAAATTAAGGTTTTTCTTTCCTTCGTGGGGGTGTTCTCAGTTCATCAAAGGTATAACATGAGAAGCATCTCAAAATTTCAGCAAACCCTATTAACAACCCGATCTATCACTATTAACATTTAACGCTGATATACTCATATTGCAGCATGGTTTGACATAGTAGAAAATGAAAATTCCCAATATCATTTAAACCATTCCGATGTTTGATGCATCCACTATCCACTACATATAGTATTAACAACGCTCATAAACTATTGGGAATTGGGAAAATTTACTACAAACCAGCAAACAAAAATAATGAATGCTGATGCTAACTTTGTTTTCCCTATAAAATGTTACTGGATGGATTTTTAAAGTGTCCCTTCTAACGTAGTTTTCATATAAAGGGAGGATATTATAATTAAGGAAGAAGATGACATCCAATGAAAGAATATAATGATTCTTTGAAATGGGGCAGATAAAAATGTGAAGAGGTAGACACGGCGCATTACTGGAAAAAACCACGAGAATATGAAGCAGAAAACAAGTATGTAAAACTTTCTTCTGGGTATAATATTAGACTATGTAAACTTGTTTTATAATGTCTTAAGAATTTCCAGTAGTGTGGTTTTTATGTTTATTGAAACTACTGATTTAATATCTACTAAGTAAATCTTTTCCTTCTTTACAAACTGTATTACTACCAAAGAAGATATCCTTTCTATCACATATGGAGTTATTCAAGGAGGAAAACAAGATTAGATGGTAATGACAATTTCCTTATTGCCCCGAACAACTTTTTTGTGGTATACACCGTGAGCCCACACATGTAACTACACCACTACCACGTTTGGTTTTAACACGTTACAAAGCGTAAGAAAAAGTTTTGTAAGGTTTCGTGGAATTCCATTACATTCATGCATGCATTACTTTTTCGCAGACATGTGTTGCACTATTCGTGTTAGCGTACTTATGCGTTAAAGAAATATCTCATGCTTCCTTTCTCCATTTACTCATCGTTTAAAATGCATACTATACCAAATGGTATGCTGGAGAAAGTGTTGGCTGCCCTGTGAAGTACGTTATGGAACCTAGTAGAGTTTCCAAGATTGCGTAAAACTCCCTGACACATGACACGGCTCTGATCCCTTGAATACGGATCGGAATGAAAAACTTTCTAATACCTGAAAAACAGATGGACGCGAAAAAAGTAAATTTTCCTTTGTGAAGATGTTCTGAGCACACCTGTGCATTTGTGGATCCCTTTTGTCAGTTAAAACCAAGAATGGTATCAATAAGTCAGGTGTGCATAATATAATTAATTTCACATGCGGTTTTCGACGACGGGAGAAATCCACCTATATATAGTTGTCACATGCTTACCGTTCTACTGTGATTTCTGAGTCAACACTAAAAAGACTCAACACAGATGTCAGTTGTGAAATAGAGCGTGTCCTTTGTTCAGTGACAATGGTAATATGAAATATTCCGTGTAATATGCATGTGTAAATGTGTTGTAAAAATTCTAGAATCTCATCTTCTTCCAGTTTTGATACGCTACAAATACCCATAATGTGTACCATATTTCCCCTTAGAAGTCGGTGTCGTATTTTTATAGTTGTCGGATGCTTTATTGAGATCGTTGTGAAATACAAGCCGATCGAGGCTTGTAAAAACACGGAAGTATGTTACAGTTACAAACAGTTTTGGGATGGAAAACAAGAAATACGTAAGATTAGCTATTACTGCAAGAACTTGAGAATTAATGAGTTTATTTAAATACATAATATGAAAGGTACTTTTGCGAATGATGATTGCAAGGTTTATCATTTTGAATTCTAGTGTGTGGTGAATAGAACACCACGAGCTAAAACGATATGACTCTAAAAACAAGATATGGAACAAATTGGTGTACTACATATATGCTTAAGTAGTACCTAATCTTAACATACGACTTACGACTTTTTCTTGGAACAACAATGATGAAAGTCAGTTGCATGCTACCACGCACGAGTACCAGTAACACAAGACCGCAAGCCTCGTACCACAAGTTCTTTTTATTATAGCTCTGATGACTCTCATGCGAGTGGAACGAGGGTTGTTTTATTAACAAGTACGATAAATTAATTTACCATGAAACATTTCAACAATACAACACAAGTTCTTGGTACTTTAAGTAAAATGGAGCACAATGTTAGGTTTCAAGAAAGAATGAGTTGTATTCATTATAATTTTGAAATTTAAAATTTTCATTGATAAAGATACTTGTCTTCCATTAAATGCTTGAAAACCGACGTTCTTGGAATCATTTTGGGTTGAACTTTTAACAAAGACCGACACTATAAATGTTGAACTCGCTGAGTCAGGGTCAGAGTATAATGTCAGATGCACGTATTATTATTAGAAGTTCATAAAAAGTAGTTGTCATCCCAGAATTCTTACAGAGTTTCCAATTGCTGCACACCATTCAAAATGACATTAACAATACTTTAAAACAGAGGTATGGACGCCATAAGTTCGTGCTAAACACTTCTAGTGTTGACTTAAAGCCTCCTGAATGGAGGATTTTCAATTGCTCTCGTTTTCGTTTCAGTGTTAGTCGGAACAATATTATTAAACTTGAAAGCTATTTACAACGTAAACTATTGGAGTTCTTTTTCTTTCATGACGCTTCTCGAAATTTTATTTTACACTTGTCATTTTTAGAGGAAGCGATCGCTGAGAATTTTAAATTATAGATAGACCCTTCCTAAAAGGAATCATTGTAGGGAGAAAACGAAAATGTTTTTATTAAAGATTCATGAAGTATTCACGAGAATCTCTAAAGAATAACACCAGTTTCAATGGGATAATACATATCATCGTCATTCACTACATAGTCTCGTTGTTGAGTCTGATGACATTTTATTTTGTTCGGATATAATACGGTATGCACTTTGCGAACAAGGCAACCCATACATCTCAGCGTCTCTGTAGAGCTGTAGAATGGGAATAGCTAACAATAAACAAGAATATGTCAGATATTTTATAGCTTTCTTTATAAAAATACAAAGCGTGAACCTTTCAAATGCTTACACACAATCTGTTAGGAAACTAGAGAGTCCTTTTCTCTGTCACCATCTTTCAATAAAATGTTTTGGTATTTGACAGATCTGAATGCTACTTCGTGATGTGTACATTTATTTTATTCTCATTTCTCATCTCTCTCAACGAAACGCAGTGACGATAGGCAAATAATATGATTCTCGCAAATAGTATGGCATTGCAAATATCAAATCGGCATGGTCAACAACAAACACAACTGATTCTCTAGAAATTGAAGATATTTTATCATCAGTGGACAGGGGCGAAGATAGGCACTGCAAGAGAGAGTAGACAACGAAATTGAACCATTGGGAAAATTTTGCTTCCATTTCAGGAAGTATTATTTTGTAATTTCTTGCCATGTTCCTTGTACCAAATTCCTCTCAGTTTGTGCCCTGAAACTCTGAGCACCCACAACTATTGCCAATCTTGCTCTTACAACAAAGTTCCATCACACAACATTTCAGGTTTGTTTCGTACCGGGCAATTTTCCTTGAGATCTTGCGGACAATATGAAAAATGAGAGAATGAAAGAAGTAGGCAGTCTAACCATTACTTTCTCCATTCGAGGAGCATCACATTTTCTCTGCGAGTTTCATTCCTTTGCTGTTGACACAGTTCAGTTTATATAAATAGTGTTTACAGACAGAAACAGTGTCTTAATACATCCCAACTAATAAATAAGGCTTCACATGATATTATGTTGATGCGTAGCATTTTGTAATTTGCGCATACCGTAAAATCGCAATTAGATGTCTAACCTTTTTTTGGTTCGTGGACATTAGAGGCAAGTATATTTGAAAGAGGGTGTCTATTTGTGAATTTACGTTATTTCCGGCAGTTTAAATAAATGTGTATGTACTAGTACCTATGTATCTTATATAAGACTGGAGCACATAGTTCGTTCCATTACCGAAACACTTGCGTCAGCATGCAGTTTTTTCAACATTACTGGAAGCAATGTGACAAATTTCAAAGCAGAGACAAGCATCAAATTTAGCAATACAGTAACACCAAGCATCATTAACGTTACCTTGCTTGTTTGCCATCTCCTTCAGATCCTCAATATTGCGCAAAGTATGCAGTAGTGGCTACTTGACTGTTTCATCATGTTAGTGACAGTTAAAAATTGTTTTCTCAGTTGGATGAACGGATTCTCTCTAAAATGATGAGAGGCTATTATGTATACGGAATGAATGGAAACAATATTACTACTTTCCTTTGTTTACTAACTTAGAGTGAGTCTGCCATCAATATGTACATAATATAATAATAGATAATATAACTTCAAATATAGGTATACAAGTATTTTCATCTCATTGTAGGATTTTTCTAAACTCACCGACTCAGTCAAAAATGCCTCTACTTTTTACAACTTCTTCCTTCTGCAGCAGTTTTCACCTTATAGATCGTAACTGGCAACTAGTATAAAGTTCTTGATACATTATATCAGATGATCTAATGATTGTAAACACACGAATGTACTTGATTATGGAAATTGGTACCGAAACCGAAATTATTATCATTATATTTCTGCTTGATAGAATAAGAGCGATAGATACTGAGCGTATGATCAATCAGTTATGCATCCATATAGTAAGGATTTTGTTTTTTCTCAATTTAGCATTGTCAATAAGCCCTTTTAAACAATTCTCAAAATATTTGTGTAGGAGTTATATACAAATCTTGGGAAATAAATTAGGAGAAAGGTGGGATACCGAAAAGCCAAAGAATTTGATGTGGTGTAGGACACTCGTGTGTAGCGAAATTGAACATGCAGTGATGTCTGATGTCGTTGCATAAACAGTGTAGTCGACTTTGCTCCTTGCACGTAGTGTGTTATTGAGCAAAGAATGAATAACTATATTGACTATGACTATGCATTCAGCATTACGTACGCATTTAGTAAAATGCGATACATAACATTCGTTTGTAAAGTATGTGAATGAGGGGTATATTGATAAAGAGAAATTGAAGAAAAACATTACTAAAAGCTATCAAAGAATAAGTATAAAGTTACAATTTTCCCTTACTAAAACAATACTTTCAAGTTTTGAAAGTTAGTCCATAAGAAAATTGTGCTCCAGAGGGCAAGGAAAAGTTTTAGGTATTAAATTTTTCTTAGTTTTCTTGATGTCGAACATGAAATTTGGAAACTCGGATCCAAATACCAAAATATCTTTTTGAGAAAGCAAGCAAGAAATGAAGTGCAATTGGGTTTGATGAATTGAAGATAATAATCAGGGTTTTGAGAAACTCGAAAATATATTTCAAAGAATTTGTAGCCAGAATTTGAATAATAATGAAAGGAAAGTTTTAAACAAAGAGAAATCTGCATGAATTGTACAAAATTGTAGATTTAATGATTTGTAACTGTTTTCGTTATGCGATGCGAACGAATAGTAATTTCAGAATAGAAACATTTAACACATATTTGTTTACGCTCGAATTAATGGTGACTGTAAACAGCAGACTATTAGGAACCGAAAGCAACCAGTATATCAAGGGCAATGACATTGCAATCAGAAAACAAAAGCGCGATTTTCGCAGAGAAGTTGATAAAAATCCAAGTATACTACCCAGTACTAACAATTTCCCAAACAGCACCATTATATTCACTCGCTAGCTAATGCGTTCTCAATCATCAACTTTACTTACAGATCAACTCATAATCAGTGATTGTGGAAGTAGAGTACAAAAAACAAAAATCCCTTTTCTTAAATTGAAGAACTGAAATATTTGCATAACAAATGAAACTTTCACATTGGACAATGTGCATCTTAATTAGGATAGAACAAAAATAGTCATTAATTTCACAATTTCAGTTTTAAATTTAAATGCTTGTAAAGGAAAAAGCAATTTGAACTTTTCGAATCCCAGAATGATTTTAACAATTTTGACAACCAGAAATTCAATTAATTCTTGTTTAAGTTGGTTTGCATTTCCATTTGGATTAAATGATCTTTTTGGTTCGTCTGTGCTGTTGAGAAACATGCATAATATACAAATTATCAGAAGCGAAAGACTCCTATTTGCTGGTGTTAAACGAACTAGTATGTCACTTGAATTTCGAAAAGAAGACTTCAACAAACAACCGCCTTGTGTCTAGGTGTGCATGTACATAGAATCAGGGTTTAAATACAAACCCAAGTATTTGATCTGTCAATTTGACATAAGCCAAGGGCATTGCATACATGCATAGGTAAGCAAAGGTTGAGGATGAGGATGCATACACCTATAGATGGATTTTCATCTTATCTCTAGTCACACAATGATTTCACACTTGTGATTCACACTAGATAGTATGACGTTGTATGTTGTATTCATACATTTCTCAATCTTTTGAAGCAAATGTGTGAACTACGTACAGGGTGTGTACGTAAATGTGATTTTACTATTGCTTCATTCTCTTTCAGCATTTCAACATTTTGTTTCACAAAGTGAATGGTCACTGTCTGAAATCAACCGAACTGTCATCAAAGTAACATCAGATAAGTTTGTAGATTCACCTTGGGTTGCTCACAGTTTGATTAAAATGTTCAAGGAGAGTAATGGTTTGCAAGTTGCCGGAACTTGGAGCGTGAAATAATGAAACCAGTTGGGCACGTCATTCCCACAGAATCAAAAACCTTTATATTTTTACTCGGTGTGTCTACTTGGAAGGAAGGATGTGTTTTATTATAAACTCTTCACCAGTGTTCGCATTTCAGACATCAAAAACATTTGTCATCAGAAGGCAAACGCGTTCACACTTGTGTACGCTTCGTTATAAATTTCACCGCAGAACCACAAAGTGAAAGCATATCATACTCGCACCCAAATGTCTAATAACATCGTGATGGGTTGTAGTTGTAGACGTCAGCGATGATGGTGTAGGAGGGTGCAATCTTAAATTGGAAATGTAAGGAATACGGCGTTTCATTCACTGTATGTGAGGACACCGGAACCGAAGCGGGTAGAGTATATTTGATGACAAATATTAGATTGATAGGATAGGGTAGAAAACATTCATGTTTCGTGCAACTTATTTGTAGACGTGAGCTCTTTTAACAGTCGTATGCAAGCGTAAAGTTTTGATGTTTTAAATTTCAAATTTTGTATGCTCAATGTTTTTTGAAATTGCAGAATGTGAAATTTTTATACTTATTTTTCGTTCTTGATGGATTTTCTGACCAACAAGAGCTCAATAAAATGTAAACGAAAAGCAGCAAATAAGGACAACTTCCGTAAATAATCGTAATTAAAAACTGGTGATATACATAGATTATAATATGCCAAATATTTACAACGGTAGGGTTACAACGTAATTCGTAATTTAGCACCTCACTCTTTGCATAATTCTAGCAGGAGAGCTCATGTCCATGTAGAATTCTACTATTCAACTCTGCTAGCCATGGTACGATGACAAGGACTCTTTTATGTAATGAAAACCAACTGTATGAAAATAATTATCCACCAAAAAGTAACTGGGCTGGAAGGGATAAGATCATCTGAAACTTTTATATTATAATGATTTGTACATTTTTGTGAAAACTTTAGCAGATCAAGATTTCACGGTATATAGATTTCAGAGTGTATATTCTTGACTAGGACTTAACAAGCAAGCAAATGTGCAGGTTAAAGTGAAAACATCTTTAGTTAAAAAGTTATATCTGTATGGCATCGTATGGCTTACTATATAATTATGTAAACAAATTATAGTGCAGATGACCGATGATTTTTAATTTGAGCATCAAGAGTATCATTTTTGAATCCTTCTTAGCCTTAATGTTAGATAAATCTACTCGAAAAACACCTCAAAATATGACAAGTTCTCCAGTTTTGCCTCGTTTTAGTTTTATTATAAATCATGCAGGCGTGAACTTATTTGAATACGAGTAGGTATGTGTGGTACAATTTACTACTACCCTTTCTGAGTAGTTGGTAAACTAGGTTGTGCATTTTCGTTTGCAATACATTCAGGAAACCAGAGTTCACATACGGATGCTTTTCACTTCTTTCTATTCTGCAGTGAAAGGGTTTGGTAAGCCAGAGGAACTAATGTGGTAAGTGTGTGAAAGTCTTTTGTGTACACCATCGTTAACCATTTTCTTCAAGAGAAGTCACTTACAAAACCCATGATATGCACTCAGATATTTCTAACAGGAGTAACGAGATGTAACCCATTTTTATCTGCCACGCTGATGCTTTCTCTAATGCAACTTTCTCTTTCATACTTGAAACATACTTCAGATAAATATTGTGAAAATTGTTACGGAGCGGCAACAACAAATTGTTTTTAATTCAATGTGCTAATGAAATTATAGCTACTTGAAATTAGAAGATTTACTTTTTACTCTTTTATAAAGCTTGTTAATTAATGTAGTGGTGCAAGGGATACATGGGGGAGAGCAAATGGATGTCCAAAGGACATTCACAAACGATAAAATATGTTTTTTGATGTACTCTTGTCAAACAGCTAATGCAAAAATTTAATTACAATGATATAGGACTCCAAAAGTGTTTTGATTAAACTCGTTTGATTGCACAAGTTTGCGCGCACTAATAAAAATCAAAACTGCTTTAGTCAGAACAAATTTCAAAATTGCGCAATTTTTTACCATGATACTTGAATCGTCAAAAGCCATTTGTATTATATCGATTAAGAACACCTACAACTCGTTAGATAACATTTTCCTTTAAAATATCAACGTAAAAACAAGTATGCAAAAAGCGAAATGCTATATAGTTCTCTCATCCTAATGCAAAAGGGTTCGCGTTTATCAAAACATCACTCTTTCATGTGCCTTTAGAACTTTAGACTGGTTGTCAACTATAAAATAAAAAACGTAAACTGTGAAACTGCGGAGCATTATGTAAGTGGCTGTTTGAAATCTTGCAGACTTGAACATTTTTTGTTATTTTTGCTTTGTAAATAGCAAGTAATACTTTATTTGCTCTCTCAGAGTATGGTCTTAATTGAAGAGAAAAATTATGTTAGAGAGACATAATATGTCATATGTCAACCAAAACTTCAGAAGGCTCAGAAAGAACAATATTGTTGAAAGAATAAGTACAGATAAGAGATCACTCAACTTCCTTCTCATTTTCTCTGCAATAATTTTCAACTTGCCATTTTTAACAAAAGTAAGTATGGCTAGGGGATTTTCAACCTAGTATTAATTACAATATTTGTACATCTAGTAGTACAATAAAAATGTACCCTTTAGGTATTGTAAAGACAATGTATTTACACAGACACGACTAATATATATTGTTTGGTGTTTGTTGTTTTGCAATAAATCGAAACGCCGGAAGAGAAGCGGAGGCTAAACATCATCGAACGATATCGTTTTATTCAAGGAAATGATGTATAGGTACCAAAATTCCAATGCTATATGAATTTTGCAGGGCTGTATTGCTTTGTTTGATTGGAGAAAGTACAGTTTTAAAAACTATATGGAGTAGCATTTCCAAATAAATTAGAACGAGAAGTTATGTATTGATTGCTGATCCTATTCAAAAATTTCATTTTTATATCTGCTCCCATTGTTCAAGATGTCATACTGTCATAGGGGAAGAGCAGGTCAAATGGCGTATTACTATGTGGGCGTAGAACCATCTTCGGATATGGATCCTCGTGCACAAAAAAACTGCCTGCATGAAATGAAACTATGAGCCCTTTATTTTCTTGTTCACTTTTTCGAGTACCAATTCCATTAAGTTTAACAAGAAATGCTTACGTTTCCGTGTGTAAGAAGACCGAGCAGCATTCCAGTGCTCTCGAAGTCAGACCCCGCACATAGCGTAATAAAGTTGGTGTGCGGTAGCAGTGGTACGACGTATGTTAGGCAGTAGCAAAGTAAAATGTAATATCAAAGAGAAGCTACTCATATACTCATAACAATAGCATCTATTATTCTTATTGTGTATTCCAGAAAACATTTTTATACTTTCATATTGCAAAAATTCGTGTTTGCGCCCCAGGTTTGAATCCCAAGGATCAAAATATTATCCTTGTGTTTTTCTTGTTCAATTGAAATGCAGTGAAAGGATGCTTTGTACGTAGCACATTATGCGAGTAATATCACGTTTTTGGATCAACTAAAAGAAAATGGTTGAAGTGAATAGTAATAGGAATAATATTATGCTAACAAGACATTCAAATGTGGGATGTTACACAACAATAAATACATCGTGTCGTTGTTTTGAATACGAAGGCGAAAGTGAGTCGTGTGCAAAGCAAAACAACTTATTTAATGAACAAGTGTGTGCAAATGGCATTTTTTGTGAGGTAAATGGTAAGTTTATTTTAAGCAACTAATAGCTCTTTTACGATTCTTTTATGATGTCACGTAACATTCTATTATGTTATATCTTAAAACTTTGGTACTTTATGGACGCATTACAAATTATGTGTTAATTTTGTTTATTTTTGGTGAGCCTGAAAAAAGTTTTTTGGATTTACATCTATTTTGAAAAGAAACTTGAAAAATTTCCCTTCATTACTTTTTTGTCTCGAAAGTTTTCGGTACTTTTCTACGTGATACTTGAATGAGACAAACAGAGTGTACAAAGCAGTTCACGCCTGAAGTAGTGGTGGGATGAAAACGAGGTACCTATATACAAAATGGAATATTTTTAAAGAGTGAAAACTTGTCGATTTGCTCCGCTGAATTAATTTATTCCAAATCTTGTTGGTTTTGCATGAACAAAAGAGCAAGTAGATGGATGAATGTTTTTGAGCATTTGTAATTTGAATCGTTCCAAAGGCACGTTTCTTTGCAGGTGTGAATGGTAAAGTTGCATAATCATATTATATAGAGTTACCTACATACATGATATATCACATGCAATAAGCGTACACACTAACAAGCAAGCATCGCAGTGGGGTCTAAATATTTTCAACTAAGTTTTCAAATCCATATATGCCGGCTTATCTTAAGCAAATTTTTATTTTACTTTCATGTTCATTGGAAATGGAATGTTGCAATGATCCATACTCTAGTTTTATTAGTAAATACTACCTAATTGAATTTTAGTAGCTTTCACAATTTTCACCGTTGTAATGTGAAATTTTTTCCACAAATTTCGTACATCCTTAATTAAATATCTGCATGTACCCTTACTACCAATGACATTCTATCCTTTTAGCATATCACTGCTCCCTACACATTGGATTAGTGGATATAGAACGCATCGTCAGAAAATATACTTCCTCATATGATGCACACTGCATGTCTAGCCTCAAGGGAAACAGAATACATGAAATGAGATAGTTGAATTATTTTTCTCTTCTCACTTCTTTTCAGAGAAATTAGGCCAAGGAATCAGTAATTTAGTAATATTGACTAACGAATCAATTCCCTTGACCAGAAGTGCTGAAAGCACTCAATAATAGATCCAGTCCGACACTAATTCCAGAGTTGGACTCAAGAGCCCTGTTTCGAAGTTTTTTATCCGCCTAGGAAAAGAAGGCAGCCAACATTCCTATTTACTCTATATATATTTGAACTAATGAATGATACGTGCATTTCCTAATTCTTCAATTTCTTTCAGTCAATCCAACGCCAACCGATCGTTGATTAAACTCGTTGAGTAAGATGTTCGTCAAGGAACTTATCAATCGGAATTCAGATGTCGGATTTTCTCTTGTAGAACTTTTTGTTCCAGCTGTCGCTGTTGAGAGATGTATGTACACCAATCGTACAATACGGCTTTGTGCTCAACAATAGAAATGATCCTTACACGCGTAATATCAAATATTATGGTGATGATTGCAGATCTTGCTTAATTTTTTATTTCATCTATGTATATAGTCGATTCCAACCACAATGAAATGCATAAAACGAGTTGGAGGAGAATGAAGTAATTTGTGCAAAACACGCAAATCATCTCCTTGTGCAATTGCAATAGTACAAACAAATCATGTTAGGCCAAATGTTACTTTTCTAGTAAATTGTCGAATCGTTTGTTGCATTAATTGCACAATATAGGTACTCCATTCATGTGGAAAGAATGCAGTGGAACTGTTTATTTCCAAATTTTTACCATTTGATAGACAAAGCTTTCACAAATGTGTGCTATGCATGTATGTCGGGATGAAATAATCTACTCGCTAATGTGTTATGAGAAGTTTGTTTTTCGTGATGGTGCAGACGCCCACGTTTGTACGTGATTCTTTTTTGCTCAATCCTAAAAATTTCATGAAATCCGGAAAATGCAGTCTCTCAAATACCTAATTGCACTTTTACCCGTTCATTGCCGGATTACCTAATACATTTAGACAGAAATTTTACACGCCATTTCCTTTCAAGATATTCTACTCTTAGAATCATTTGTAGAAGACATCTTACATGATCATTGAATGATAATGTAAATAGGCATCCGTATAGTTCAACTATATTCTTTCTAATTCTAAAACCTTAAAGGGTATAAAGAGGATATCTTTGAATGTCTGTATGCAAAACTTTTGACAATGATAACAATAGTGCAAATATTATTTTCCGGATATTCAGTACTCAATGCCTTGCAAATTAGCGTTTCAATATAATTGTAATTGTGGTAATATCGTTTCAAGATAAGAGATATGCTTAAGTATCAGTGTTTGCGATTAGTTAACAAGTATCCAATCAAAAGGCTTTTGGTAAGTGGACTGGTAGCTATAATATTATGCAATGTGTGTAATGAAATCTTATACACACCATACCATATACCTTGTCAGCACTCAGTGGCAAGCAAACAAAGAAAGTAAATAATATAAACGTAAACTTTCATATTATGGTTCTGACGATTTATTTTGTACACATTCGAGTTGGGCAAATTGGAGAAAGTAGGAATCAGAGCGCAACCTACATGCTCACACATTGCTTTGGGGCGATTCGAGACATCACTTCCTGAAACGGATGTTTACACAGTTTAGACTCTGAGGCTTGTTTAATAAATTCTAGATCATTGGGATTCGTTAAATTTTGCAGCTATTTTGTGACGATATTCAACAGCTATTATTATTATTGCTTTTTAATGATAGTTTTTCTGTTTGTCGGTACGCCAAGCAATCATGTTGTTGATTATATCATCTACTAAAGATTTTAGGCAATTTGTTATACTTAAAACTCCACACCACCAGACCACCATATTTTTAGAGTAAACTATCGTTAAGTTAACTATATATATTAAATTTAAAATATGGTCTTACCTCTGTGTCGTTGAAGTTCATGATGATTCGATTTACAGGTGAATGCATCAAATCAGAATGTACACTAAAACATTTTACATGCCAATAGAATTTACTAATTGCAGGTTTACTGTTTGCTTTATTTTGTCAAGTATGATAAACGAATAAAATAATTCACAAGTTTATAGTCTCTTGAAGATTTGATATGATGGTGCAAAGATAGAAATGAAATGGAAATGAGATGGAAAGAAAGATTGAAGATTCTGGGGGCAATATGATACCCCCGTTTGCTGGAGACTCGCCCACTCAGTAGGTCTAATAGTGGTATACACGTATGATGAATAGTCTTTCGCACCGCGATGCGAAGCACCTGGATATCAAAAACTGTTGAAATTGAATGAAAGAGAAAGCTGATGGTGAAAGTGATGAAATGATGGGAACTATGAGCGTATTTTTCTACTTCATCCGCCACTAACAGCAAACGGCAGTCAGCGACTGAAGCTGGATGATGTCTATGGTTGCAACTTACCTTCTCCTCTTCCACTCTATATTATAATGCTATCATCATTCTTCTGGTTTGTCCGACAGACTGCTTTATCATTTTCATCAAAGCATACTTTTCTCCGTACTTTCACAGACTTGGAGCTTGGAAATGGCTGGTACAAAGTACACGCTGGCAGTTTTGCATTGGAGATTTGGAAGCACTTCGTAGAGAAAAGGCATATCCAGTTGTTCACTTTCACTACACCATTCATTCATTCATTCTGCTGACTAACGAGAGCGTAACACATATTATGTGCCAGCGTCGCATTTCAGATTACCTACTTCACGGTTACAGTTCGTGTTCATGAGAATGAAAGGATCATTCTTTATATAAAGTGAAATTTTAGACGGGGGAGTATTCTTCATAATCACAATTTTTCCACCGAAAACAAAAATTGACTCCGAGAAAGAGGGTTCGAATTACAGCAAACAATTCAATAGAAAATTATACGAATGTGAGAGAAAACTAAGAATGACAAATAAACCATTAATTTAGTTGCTTATTGGAATCAGGTAGACATGACCTTTGGACATTATTGGATTATGTTGCTAATGTGTTTGTTGTTGATACCAGAGATATGCTATGGAATGTAATGGAATTTTAAAGTATGGAATGTCATTGATTGATACTGATTACACTGATATTGACAAATAAATTCTTTAAAAAATACACAAATATGGTAAGATTGTGTTACGCCAAAGAATTTAATTCGACTTTTACATAAACACAACTTGTGATGCTGATATTGTCGTCGTATATTACTTATATTCCGCTTCCTGGGTGATTATAACAATTTTTTCAGGTATGAGGTATGGTATGAGTATGAATTTTTGTGGATGCAAAGTTCTAATACTAATCTGGAACTTCTGGAAGTATGTTTCCCGATTCCCAGCCACAAGTATGCTTCAGCATATAAACTTTCACTGAAGAGCGCATGAAACAAGTACGCTTGCTAAAAGTAAGCTCATAACCAAGTTTATGCATCATGTGTCTGACCTGACCTTGTGGTCTTGAGCATGAGGAAAACAATGGTAACTCATTTTTCTGGAGTATCTAGAGATGAATAATGAATGCGGGGTTTCAATGAAATACCAACTGTTTTTTATCAAAGTATTTTCGACCTTTATAAACATATTTTTATTAAATACTCCGAAGCACATTACATTCCCGTTCAAGGCTACATAACGATTTTTCAGACAGAGACTTTCGGATCCCAAGCACAAGCACTCTCAAAATTTCTTTAAGTACAATAATGTGAAGCATACTTAAATGACTAGGAGTACCTTAATTGTCATACAATAATTATATCACAACATGGTTATTCTTGTGGTAATATTTGAACACATAACCGAGGATAATTAATATTTGAATAAATTGCAATTGCATTTAATTAAACACCTTTTACATCTTGACGACTACATTCTAATTTTTTAAATTCCTCTTTCTACGTAAATATCTGTATAAAAATGCATACAGCAATCCTTAAGTAAAACAAGAAAACTAACATCTAAAACAATCAAAATTCATATTTTCTTTGCAAACAAAGAAGTTTCTAAACCAAAAATCAGTACACGGAAGTTTCAATATCATTCTATTTCAAGTAATTCCAATTCCATTACATTTGTTGTATAAAACATGCATGCAATAATATTTGGAAACAAAATTCAAACCACAACTGTAAGATTGTCAACTAATAACTCGGGTGACGAGTGACGAGTCGCTTTCTGCACTCTAAACGTAATGCTTAAGCAATTCATGCTGATCCCAGACACTGCAAAAAAGAAAGAAAACAAAATATTATAAATTCTGATTTATGATTAACTTACTGATCGCAAGGTAAGTAATAGAACAGGAGCGCTCACCACTTTTGAAATGTGAATTCCTTTTCATTGTCATTCAGAATTTCGAGGATTATTTCATTTGGGAGCGGTTGTAATTTGTACTTGAGTGCGCGGTCATATCTTTCACGACGAAGAATACCACGACAGGGGCCATAAACATGGTTGATGTCAAAATTCTTCAGCAATTCACTCTGTTCTTCCTTACTCATCTTCAAGGCCTTTTTTACTTTAGGACCCTCATTGTCCTCAATCTTGTTCTTCAATGTCCTCTTCTTCGAATTTCCAGCTAGAAGAGTTATCGATTTGCAATCGTCAGGTTCGATTTCTAATAACTGGATTTCCCTTTCATCTTTCAAATCTTTCTTGACAGTTGGTTTTATGGGATCAGTTTGTTTCTCTTGGATAGCATTTGCACTACTGCGGGTGCTCCTCCGAGGTACTAGCATTTGATCTAGGCGCACCTGGCCCCCTTTTAATTTTCCATCAGTCTTTCTTGCAGCACGCTTTCCAACCATCTTGAATGATATCAGGGGATGACACTTCTGAAGATCTGCAAATAAAGAATTAATTTTTGATTATGACATTTTCACCGCTTTCAATGATCGTCACGACCAACTTCATTCTTTGGAAACAAACCTAACCTGAGTTCCCAAACCACTTTCAGAAGCTGAATTCAAGGGTTTTCAATGTATTGGATATTCTCAAAACAATTTGAATGATAGCTATAACTGTAACTGAAAAGATTCTAATAATACGACCTGAATTCACCGGCTAAAGCTAAGAGTTTG
Organism: Willowsia nigromaculata; assembly: GCA_034700605.1. Taxonomy (NCBI): domain Eukaryota; kingdom Metazoa; phylum Arthropoda; class Collembola; order Entomobryomorpha; family Entomobryidae; genus Willowsia; species Willowsia nigromaculata. The sequence continues at coordinate 20,959 of JAQIXX010001037.1, forward strand.
CAGCACAACTAATAAACTTGTTGCAACATAAAACATAGAATCGAAGAGAGTTTATAGTTTTCAAAACAAGTAAATAATGAAAAAACGGAAAACGTAACTACTAGTTCATAATTCGGTTTTAGCTGAATTTACTTTCAAATGCGGTAGTAAATACACTCTGCTAGAGAAACTCCACTGCACGCAGTGAACATTGCGTGTTGCGTGGTGGTGGTGTATTGCGATTTTTCAATGCATCATGCCCATGTTGACGCAACGCAACATGGACAGCTGGGCTGACATGTGGTGATGTGACGATGTGAGCCACCCACCACCACCACTTCTTGCATTTCTGTCCCCGATCTAAACAAAAACACCAAGAGATTTGCTGCTCTTTATCGTTTTGACGTTTTTTACATATTATAGTAAAACGTTGCTCCTATGCATAATATGCGAAAATTGCATACTCTATTTGTTCCAGAAAAGCAATTGATGATGAACATGATTGTAAATCAAACGTTTTTACGAAACGTTGCGCGCTGTGCTGCAAGTTTTTCTCGTGCGACAAGCGTGAACTCAATTTCAATGTAAATCAGATAAAAATGAATTGGGTGACAGAGAACAAAGAAAAATATATTATCGATGAAGTGCAAAAATAGTACCACTTTGCTTATAACTTACAGACCTAAAGAGCCTTGTTATCCCGCCCTCGATAAGTTCAGTTACAACTCTCGAAATATCAAGAAAGTCGTTATCTGCCTTCTAGAGGAGCCTGACAAGCTGGAACTTGGAATCTCGTGTAAAGTAGAGTATCAAGAAGAAGGCATGACAGGTAACACAAACCATGCGTTTGGCTCCTGAAAGCCCAGGCAAAAGAGAGAGCTTGATTGAACTCACTGAACTGGTAACAGGAGATAGGACTTTGATTAGGAGAAAGCAACTTGCCTTGCCTTTGAAAGAGCTTCTATTGAACTGCTAACTAACTGTTCGCCAACTGCTAGCTGACTGATGCTTTATGACAAAATTGCTTTCACTATTTATACTACTTTTCCTTCCGGTAAAAGGTAGTTCAAAAATGACATTGACTCTAAAAATAAACTAAAAACAAAACAGATAAATCAGCATATCTCCGGTAAAGTTCATAAGTTCATGAAGAGATAAGAAAATATTAAATAACCAAATAAATGAAAGAACAAGGAAAAGCTGCTATTTTCACCACCTTTGTATTAACTACAATATTGTATTCCAACTATACAAAACTACAGTAATATAAATCTTGGACTACTCTAAATAATAAACAAATTATTGTCAAACCGCAGCAACAAGCCTATTACCGGCCATTATTCTTTGGTTCCCATTCATTCATTCTGGGATTCTACTATTCGTTGTGAAATTGATGATACATGTTTAACATGTTTAGATACAGTGAGATTATGTGATTGTTGATATGAAGAATCTATATCTATCTAGGAAGGATGTTGAGAATATATGACTAAAGTTTCAATTATTTAAAAGATTAATGTTTTTTCAATAAACAATCATGTAAACGTTTAATCATTAATTAAAAACACATTCCAGTAACATTTGTCATTTTTAAACCAAAACTATGTACTAAACGACATAATTAATTCATCCTTCATCGACTTCCATTTTTACTTCATTTGCATTTTTTCTTTTGGTTAATCTGTGCTTAGCTTGCAGTTTAGACTTTTTCAGTGTTTCGATTCTGTCTGATAAGACTTTGTTGACATCCATCCCTACTTTGGCAGCCATCTAAAAAGTAATTTGTTTCATATTAAATTAGAAAGCCAGCACACGAAACACTAAAGTTCAAGGAAGAGTAAATAATTCTAATTTAGGGCCTAACCTGAACAGAGGCGGCAATAGACCTAACTTGGTAGCACGCCTTTCCAAGCTTGTCAACGGAGGTGATGGTTCCATCAGGTGCTACTCCTATGGCTAGTTTTCCTTTCGAGCATGATTCTTCTTCAGAAGTAGCATCAACCACAAAATAACGACCAACACGTGGTAAAGTTACGATTACCGGAGCGTTCGACACATCAAGATAGTCAAATTGAAATTCATCCATGACAAACACTGGCACTGGCTTTCCGAGGTCATAGCGAGTTCCACTGGCTCTTGGGATTTCACAAGTACCAAGACATGCCTTCACACCCATTGCGATAACGTCCAACAGATTTCCTCCACATTGCAGTACCTACACAAGTCACATAATGCACAAAAGTGAGACTGAACTAAATTAATGATAAGCTACTTCTAAGTAAGCTAAGTTGAATACTTCGTTAATTCAATTTATACCAATATATCGACATCAACAATGTAGCAAAACCGTTCCGGAACGATACAAAGTGACTTAAGGTCAATGCTAGTTGACTTGGCATAAGCGGATGATAGGATACGGCAAATTGTCTCCGCCAATTCATCTCCACCCCGTCCCTCAAAATCTGGTGATGCTGTTGGTGAGCTGTACAAAAAGTATTAATAATTATCAGATAAACAACTGCTAGCCAATGATAATGATACATTTTTTTAGATGAAAAAGTTCTCACCAATCAACTAAAAAGTTTATAATTCCCTGATTAGGTCTGTTAGGTAACGGAGTTCCAAGGTCAACTTTGGCAGCTACAATGACATCGGTTTCCGCCAATCTAATCCTGATGGATCCGTGAGAGTTCGTAACCGTATTGACCTCTATGTCTCCTGACCTGTAATCCAATCGCGAGCGTCCATCCACTCGAATATCTTGCTGAAACATTTAAAATATCATAAATTTTAAAGTATTGGTGATGAGATGAGGATTAGTGAAAGCGGAGCATGTATACAACACACAACATTCTCCACTCTCATGTTTCAACTCCTATCGAAGTTTCTATTTTGACTTTAAAAATAAATAGATTACTGATATATAACTTATATAGATCGTGGATATGCTTACAGCAACACCATTTACGAGGTAATATTTTTCTTCTTCACTTAAAAGTACTTCTGCCATCACGTATATTTAATAATATAACATGAGCAAACACTAATTGTTCGGAATGTAGCTGAACTTGACCCACTATAGTAGTAGTTAATATTATTGACTACTGACGCTGATTGATCAGATTGATGATGAACGCTAGTCAATAACAGCCAGTTTTATATTCGTTAAATAATGGAGGCTAAGACTAAGACCACATCACAATCAATGTAAAAAATATTGGACTACTTGATATTGTTTGTGACTTGGGGTGATAAATAACATGTGAAATTGTTTACAAACAGAAGACCGGAAACTTCACATTACTCAGCACATAGTTTATCAAGTGCTCGCTCACAGATAGATACACTATGCAGCAATCCATGTGCACAATAATATTCCGTTTTGCTTTCCCGCGTCAAACATATCAGTTCTATTTTCCTTTTCTACATTTTGCATTGTCAATTGTGTCTTTTGCGTCTGGTTACTAGACTCTAGCAGTGTCATGCTGTATTTAAATACGAAAACAAAAGCAAAAACGTTAGAGATAAGTAATTAGTTAATCATGCTACATGCATCATTGTGTTTTGCTGATGAAACATCAGTTAGCAAATTTGTGGTTTTACGGATATTCGATCAGGAAAAAAACTTGCTTTAATTATATGGCATCCATCTATAAATAAATGCATGTGCATGTATTTACAATATGATCATGAAAAAATTATAACTAATCTGTCGTCCACACGTCTTCGCTCAGTCAACGAATAACTTTGAATTTGTCACTTTTTGGCGAGAATTTTGGTGGTTTGTGGGTTTGAGCTATTCTATATAACATGTTTGAATACCCTCGACACAATTTTTAAGTAATGAATTTGTTCTTTTTAACTTTTTGTACAAACGTGAACGTGGTTAAACAAATGTTTTCATGTACTTTTATACATACAGAGTTAGGCCAGGACTAGGACGTTAACTGCCTTAGTTTCTGCATCGTTCATGCTTAATTCAGTCGTTGAGAAACTCATCGGTCGTTACTGCATAGAAATCCATGCGATATAGGCACACTGGCACAGGAAATGAATGCGTATGCAAAGAAAATTGAAATGGATAAACTAATCTATAGGATTACAAGTATATATAGAACGAAAACTTCTATAACAATTTTAAAAGTTACATACTTTGTTTAGAACATTATTTTGCATTTTACTGGATGGTGAAGAAGACCGGATGTGGTAGTGGTAATGGCGAAGTTGCTGTATAGCCTACCATCAGACAGTACAATAACGTATATTAGCACATAAAAACATTCAATACAACTGTCCTCTATCTTCACTCACTAGATATATTACATACTTTGTTTCAATTTCACTACAGACAGACTCTTTCCATTTGAAATTCTAGAAAACGTTTAAATCAAGTTTCATACACACAAAGACATAACATAAGTGCGCAAAAATGATATCATATTATATTTAAATCTGAACAGACATCGATTTAATTCCAAGAACGTTTTTATGAGTGGATATTCCCAACCTCAATGTTGCTCAATAGGCAATACGAGAACTCCAGAAGCAGAAGAGCATAGGCAGTTTGTGGAAGATGACTTAAGGCACTTTACCGAAAAGTTAAGCTTTATACTGAATAGCTATATGTAAACTGACGAGAAAATTTGCATGATGCCCACAGACTCACCGCAACCTTTGACCTTAAAATTAAAGTACATAGCTGAAAAGCTTCATTGCTCATTCTAGTGAAGAAGAAAGTTTGGATGTTTTGTTCTCATACACGTAACTCTTGCAGCGGATGTAGTTGTAACTGTGTGCGAGAAGAAAAGACATCACTTGTTGTCCGTTGCCACCCTAGTCTCAAAACTTGCAAATACATAAAGCAGAATACCGCAGTCGTCGACAGTCAAAGTGAACCTGTGACCTTGTTGTCTTGTTGTGATACTAAATATAAATATGAAACTGCCAAACAAAATTCGGGACTGTCTAATCAATGGAGTATGCACATCCACCACGCTGAGGGAGGCCGTGCGAATGATTGCTGTATTGGAAGTGGTAAGTTGCAGCTACGCCACAATGTTTCCACGATAGTAATAGTGATGATTATTAAATTGCTGAACGTCATAAACGTGGGTTTCTTTCCACACCTTACTCATGCAGTTGTGAAAGTGACCCGGAAATGTTTTTAAGATTTTTGCATTAGGATTCATGTGCCATGGAGGTTACCTCTTTTATTCGGGGTCGTCTGATGATAGTAAGTTAGTTATATGTATTTCATACAATTTTTTTGATTCTGCCAAGTGCAATTTGTTTTAGTAAAATTACCAATGTAAAATACCTATTGAAAATACATATGTGTACTTGTGCCAGTAATTTGGAATATTTAATTAAATATCAAGTATCCCTGATTGTTTTTAGTAGATTTGAATGAAAACTTTTTGACTTTATGCAGAGATTTTTGGTGTACTGTACTTATTTTCCGGTTTCATTTACTGGTCACTAATATGGATGTTATGGATGGCATCGGACAAAGTAAACCATCAATTGAAACTTGCAAACACAATTTATTAATATCAGATCAATGGATGCAACTTACTCAAACCATGTATGTATGTTTTCAATCATGCAGCCCACGTATTTTCGGTGCCGTATGTGTATCATGAGCTCAGTGTTCAACCAATTTTTAATAATTGCTCTGACGGTGACACGAAATACTATCACAGAAGCTCCAGGGATCATATCAGCAAACATTTGGATTGCATGCGCTTTGTTTTTACAATTCTACATGATTGGTGTGGTTTGGGCATACATGCTGGATTTTCAACAAAATGAGTGTCAACAAGGGAAGCGTCCTTCCGCAGCCGCTGATCAGAAGCCCTTTGACGTTGAAAATAACGCCAAAGGGATAACGGTAACCGCACTGTGATGATGAGATGACTATTTTTTGTTCCTCTGATGAAAGCAGAATTGAATAATTTATTATGTTTTTTCTCACTATCAACTATGTTAATCATGATTAGATTTTAAAAGTAGCTACATCTAGGATTTATAAATAATTATGAATAAATGGTTACACTGAGAGTGGGAAATGAAAGCGTGCCCTTAATTATATATGAAATGCATGCGAAATTCTTTGTTATTCGGATTTACTAAAAAAAACATCCCCATCTTCTCTATTTAGCCAATCCTTTAAAATGCATAATGCATCAATGCAATTGTAGTAATTCCTTTGTACATTCACACTACTAGCTCAACATAAGGAAACTGCCTACAGGATTTTCGTACTGAAAGCTACTCAATGAAACACCATGAATTCCATGAAGAAACCGATGTAGTATACCTTGGTATGTATATGTATCCATAATATGGAGCAGCAGATGAGATGACTACTTACACATAGGTATAACCTTTTTTAGTGGAATGTTTCCATTATATTGAAAACTGACCTGTTACGATTCAGACTTTAACAATGATCTAATATTATATAGGACCACAGACAGAATGTGTGTTGTGATTAGGTAGAATATGTGATTGTCTGATTTAACCAAGAATTAGTTGACATAATTCCGGTTGAAGTGAGAAAAAACTGACAAGCGTACATGGCCGTATGCTTATTGTCCATCTTGTCATAAAATCAAATTATTGTTCAATCATAAAAACATGTGCATTACCTTACTTATATTCTCTTTGCATACCTTTCCCTTTGCAACTGAGTAAAACTTAGTGAATGGGTAAATTAGAATAGCAAAATGCAAAAAACGAGATAGTTGCAGTTGAAGTGTAGAAAATGTCATCTCGAGCAATTCCATCTGCTAAAACACACAGATTCTCTTGCAAACGATGTAAAAAACGCTACAAAACGAAAGGAGGGCTCAACTTACATTTGAAACAACATTACCCCGATAAATATCTCTTAAAGGTTATTATGAACTTTTCTTGCGATTGATAATGAGTAGATGATGTAGAACAAGCAAATCGATTGTGTAACGCTTATTTTGATTTTTCATCAAATTATTGCAGTGTCCGGACTGTGATTTTATCACCTTTCAAAAGGGCAACCTTGCAAAGCACACAAAAATTATTCACCACAAAGATATTGATGGGCATGCTGTGTATGAAAATATCAAGTGCAATGAGTGTGATTACACATGCTTCACTGAGGAACAACTGAAGAATCATATATTGAGGAGACACACCAGTTTGGAGCAGGCGCCTTTTAAATGTGAGCATTGTGAATACCGCACTGTGGAGAAGGCATCCCTCCAGAAACACTCGCGGATTTGCCACTCCAACATTCGTCCTTTTCCTTGTGAATTTTGTGGGATGAGGTAATTCTCGACGTATTTAAACTCTAAGATTGATATGATGTAAAATAATGTGTTTTATAGCCGCACGTTTCTGTTTGAAAAGGTTTACAAATTCAAGTGCTCTGGCAAGGCATCATAGATCTCATGAAGGAACGAAGCCATATCAGTGCCATTTGTGTTCGGCTTGTTATGCAGATCGCAAACGATTAAAGGATCATTTAATGAAACATTCAAATGAAAAACCATTTTCATGCGAATCTTGTACGTACTCCACGAATCGGAAGGATAATCTCAAAACGCACATCAAGCGAAACCATATGCCTCCTGAAAATGGGCCCACGTTAATTCTCTGAAAGGAAATGAATACAACACTTATCGATAAGGATGCTAGGTTCTAGTGTAGTTGAATACCTGGACCAATGTCAATTATGAATTTGCAATAAAACTCCACTTAAAACAAAAGGAATAAAGAAATGCGTCGTAACCGTTATAAGTTTATTAAATACGATGTTTACCGAACACATACGTATCTTTTACATATTTACGTCATCCACGTTCAAATGCATCCATATTAGCCAATTACAGTTTTCTAGTAACAATAATTTGTATCAATCTCACATTAATAAAGCAGTACGTAGTCGTAATAGTAAAAGCACACAGTTAACCCATTCCAGACGCACTTTTGCTTTGTCTCAGGTATTGTAGAACAATACAATTGCTAACATTAACCATTTTAAATCGAATTCAACGTTATATAAGACTAAAATGATTTGATTTTTCTTTTCAACGACTTTTGTGTGATAATATGGTATCAGCTCAGCACTGTATTTTTTATGCGTGGATATTTCAGTACAACGGGATTACATTTTACGAGCGTTACAAAAATACGTATAATTGCTGAAGAAATGTACGTGAGTGCCATCCTCATTCATTCATTACAATGACATATAAAAATAAAAACATTTTTTGTGTTCTTCCATTTTTTACAAACAAGAATTCGATTCCAAGAAACATTAGTAAACAGTTTGAACTAAAACACAGCCTTCGTCATTATGAAGCAAGATAAGATTCCACATTTAAAATATTTGTTCATGTCACACATTATGTAGTTACATTAATGGCAATAATATACGTGTACATGTTCATTGAAATTTCACATTGTTATATAGACAGACATTCACAAAAAGTGCGTTTCAAAGGTACATTCAAAGCATTCAAATTATTTTAAATCTCATTTTGAGTCAGATTTGCAGTCATAAACGGAGGTATGCATATGTTTGGATAAAAGATTGATTATAATGCACTTGAAAATTAGTCTATTTGTAAACATAAATGCTTTTATCAATAATTAAATGTAATAATATTCATACAAAAATGACCGGTGTCTATATACTATGTACAGGATATTTAAATACATGAAAATACAATTAGTGAGAGATACAAATTTGAGTGCGCAAGCATTATAAAATAATGTCAGTCATGCATGCGTTTTTTACATAAAAACTAAAATAGTCCATATAACTAACTACTTGTGATATTTCTTGATCTGATCGTGCGTCTCCTCCTGAATCGTATAGATGGGATATTTCTTTTTGAATGATTCATACTTGATCTCATTTTGCAAATTTGCGATGGCTGCCATCCAATTGAAGGAAGCAGATGAGCCTGAGGAGGACGCATTTGTTGAGGAAGATGGCTGTGAGCCAGTGGGTGATGGCCCATAAGTTCCAAAAGCAGTGCTCATTTTTATGATGGCTTCAAATTTTACTTGACTTCCCGTTTAATATTGTTCCCGTTTCAACCAAACCTTCGGTTTTGTCTGTTTTGTGTAAAACACCCGATATCGCTTACTTTTTATTCGCTTGCAAATAAATTCTTATCTTTCCACCAGCGTTTCTGTAAACAAATAAAGAAACCGACAAATACTTAAAAATAGGAATAAGAACGATGGAAGAACATAACTTCATCCATGATGAATGGGAAATGGCTCATAAAACCTATCGCCTGCGACTTTAAAATTAAGACGCGATTATGAGATGTTTAAAAGTGTTTATTTAAAAACGCTTAAAATACGACTATGATTTTGTACCACGGTCAGTGGCAAGGGCATTATATGTATTACCTATTTGCACATGGAATGAAAAATATGAGCCAAGAGCAACAGGATGCAGACAGAAAATTCGAACAAGTACAAGGTATGCACATCTGCATAAAAATTTAAAATAAAGCCGATTCGACTCTTGTTTACTCATAGTTATGATGACTAATACTCTTTTGAACACTTGCTTGAACGGTGAATATTTTCAAAGATTTAGATAGATGGATAATAATTGTTAGTAGTAATATATATTATAGCGACTAGATAAAAACGGTTGTTTTAGATTAAAATTAGATTCTACGAAAGCTGCACCAAATCAATTGCATTGTAATACACTATTGGAAATTGGAATCGCTGCGTCACCTTTCTTTCAAAAATAACACATTTAAACGATAAATTAAAGTAAAATGTAATATTGTACTGTAGCTCAATGACATTTTATATTTTAAACAAATCAATTCCTTGTAGACATTGAGACAAGTAGGTTGACATCAATCATTTTATTTTCCTTGCATAAATAATATGATGTACTGAAAGCACTGGAAAAAAGCTGGTTCCTGATCTATTATAAGCATGCTTATCTGTTACAGATATGACCATTTTCGTTTTATTTAAACAGAAAGTGTACAATTTCTTGTGATGTTGCTTCTGGCTAATGATAAGGAAATAACTTCTCTCTCTACCAAACTATATTCGTCAGCGTCAGCATATACGGTATCTCTATATTTCTACGCAGCATAATATTGTTTGTACAAACAGTTCATTTTATTCGCTTGGCTTTTGTTGAGGATTTCTGAAACTTGATTTCCATAATCTGACACTTGATAGCAAGTACATACAACAGATACGTCAAAACTAAGCTAACATAATTTCCTACTGTAAAACTCCGTTTCATAAATATACAATTCAGTGTAGTACCGCTAATGGGATTTCTATTGAATAAAAAAGTACGTTTGTGAAAGTTTATTTGAGAACCAAAGAATTTATACTGGACAAGATTATGTTCTGTATCTGCATTTGATATGGTAATGGTTCTGCAAAGGGTTTAAAGAATACCATGTAGTAAACAAAAGACTAATAGAGAAATCTCAGTAAATCTCAAGGAAATCATATTTGCCTGGACACTATATTAGTTATTAAAATTGGGTTGCTTGCAGTTCACAACTTGCAGTTTTATTTTAATGACTAGCTAGATGGAAGGGAGAACCAGGAAAACGTAGATTTCTCTCTTTGTTCTACGGATTGTATGCGTGTGACGTTCAACAGTGTACCGCTACTCTGCAATAAGTTAGCCTTATGTCACATTGTTGTAATAAAAGTAATGCGACATCGAATGATGCAAGAACTTGCGTTCTCATCCAATGACAAAAGAACGTTTACTTTGAGTTGACTTGAGAAGTACCTATAATATCTTTTGTCCCTTTTGACGTAATCTCCGCTGGCATATTTTTTTTTATAAAGAACTAGTCACAAAACTATGAACTGTTGTTCTTCTTAAATAACATGCTGCTTTTCGGCAGTTTTGCTTCCAAAAAAGTACCTTCAAACATAGCATGTTGTAGGTATGCAAATAAAAGCATCAGATTATTTAAGAATAAAGAAGTAGTACGTTCTACTTTGTGCTGCCTAAACCGATTTGCACAATCAAAAGTTATTTTTGTACGCACGTGCTTCTATGCACACGCACAGATAGATGCCCTTGTTCGTATGTGTTCAACTATATGTATCCCTAACTCCTTTTATCACGTCAGTTTTTTTGCCGATATGTCATTTATTTTATCACTTATTTTATTTTGATACACTGATGCACAATTCGCATATATTAATTTGCCTGAAATTTAAACAGGACCATTTGGTTGACATGAATCATAAAAATACAACCAATCACCAGTCTACTAGACTGATACATGGCATGAATTTTATGGTAGAACTGATCATGTCATCATTATAATCTTTAATTTCAAGCTTTTTCAATGCAAAATATGATTCGTTATCTGGGTTATCGTATACTGACAACTGAACAAAAATTAAAACTGGAGTTTTCGTTATCACAATTTTTGTCCTCACTTCACTGTACATCTAGGTATTGCCTACAAACTAATTTCCTCGTTTGTGGAAATGCATAAATAACATTTATATATCAGGAGATAAAATATTAACCTTTTAAAATGAGCGATGCAACCCGGAAACCGACCAAGATCTCAAGAAATGCAGAATAATAGAATAATACGAGAATCTAATGTTGATGCCATTCTTTAGAAACTAAACGATGATCACTTTCCTCTCTACGCTAAATAACCACAGCCTTGCACAAGCTTTACGAATGCAATGCAAAGAGTTGTTATTAATATTATTATTTGTACTTACGCACAATAAAAGTGTGTTTGTGGGAAGGTATCAACACCAAGTGCAAGTGTAGGAATCTTGATCCCGGAAAAGAAGAGACAGCTTTTTTGAAAGTCGATTCAACAAGTTCGTTAACATTTACCACAGCACATTTACGATAGCTTGTTTATATCTCCCCTATCTATGCATTTACAATGCTCTTGAACTTCCTTGAAGATTTTCTTTCCTTTGGTTCATACTTCTTTTTTGTTCACAATTTTGAAGTTTCTAATGCAATACGTATATATGATGCGTCTTGAAAATTTCAAGCACCCGAACGTGTTGAAGTCTCTGTCAATATGACAAGACAAGCAAAAAGAGCTGGGCTGGGAGAGCTTAACAGTTGGCTCGCTAGCACGCTTCAATTGAAACTAAATGATTCGTCGCAGTCGCTGCCTGAGTAAAATGTAAGCCTCGTCGTACGTAGTGGTGGTTCATTCTGCTGACAGTCAACGTTACACAGAGTTAGAATTTTGAGACTTTAAGAGGTCCTGTAGAATATTTCACCAAACACATTACTAAACAAAGAACTCTACAAGCCCACTTTTCAAATCTTGAAAAGTGCAAAGTAAAAGCGTTTCACAACTTTCACACGACTTTTCACTTATCACTTTTCAAATTATGGCTAGCCTTAGCAAAGTTGCAAAGTTTGCAATGCATCACCTGTCTACCATTTACCCTACAGTTTTTTTCATTCTGCGCTGCGTTTTGATTTTGAGTGTGAATTTGAAAGGATAATTTCTTTCCAAAATAATTTAGTGATTGTACTATTATTATTATTCGTGTTAGTAAGCATGACTTCAATAAAGGGAGCACCCAAGGTTCGCTTGCCACGAAAGCGATCCAACAATGATACAAAGTTGGCTTTCCTCGAAAGTGTGAAAGGGAAGAAGGAAATCCTTTTTGGAAAATTTTCAAATGACATCGAAAACCAAGTGAAGCAGCAGGCTTGGGAGTAAATCTCTGAAAGGGCCAAAAGTTTAAATATCGTAGCAGAAAGCCGGGATTGGAAGTACGTACGTGATAGTGTGTTTGGAGTCTGGAAGTCTCGGACATTGGATAAAAAAGACAACGCAGGCAAGACGGGTACAGGAGGAGGGAAGCGCTGCATTCTTACTGAGGTGGACCATGCGATTCTCGATTTCATCGGAAAAGACTCTCCATCTGTGGCAGGGCTCCCCGTAGGCGAGGTTGGCGATTTTGTTGACGAAAATGAGGGGGAAGGGGAGCGTTTTGCCGTTAGTGAGGATGAGCTACTAGATTTGTCCGATAATGAAGACACCACTACAAAAGGAGATGAGAAGAATAACCAATCCAAAACCGTACCATCATTGTCAGCGGAGACCCCTTCCACTTCTCGTCACGATGTCGGAGAAAAATCATCCAAAGTCACTGGGCAACCTGCCTTCAAGAAACGCTGCACTCAAGATTCACGTTTCCGGATCGGAACGAGAAAGACGGAGATTTCTGAAAAGGATAATGTTCTCATCGAAAAATGGAAAGCCCAAACCGATCTACTTCGTCAACAAGAGTACAACATGAAGCTACAGAATTGGAAGCTGGAACAAGAGTTGGGTGTCGTTGGGAGTAGTTTTACCGCTGATATTACCGCTATTCATATCGAGTATTTAAATTCCTAAATTATTCAATGTGAATTTATGGCATGTGTACAATAATTTTTCAATAAAGTTGAAGTTTTAAAAATCTTCGTTTTATTTACTGTTTCCACTGAATTAAAATAACTAGTAAAATTATTATAGCGCATCTAAATTTCAAAAATATGCCAACAATTCTGCCAACTTAGCCCGTGCGGAATCCTTCATCTGCATCTCCTTGTAGTACATTTTCTTCCTCTTCATCCTCCCTCGCTGGAATAAAAAAGTCACTCTTCCTCGCGATATTGTGCAGCGTTGTACATGCGAGTACAATTAATGCTGCAAATTCCGGTTTCACTCGGAGGTATTTTAGAACCATGAATCGATTTTTCAAAATACCGATTGCATTCTCGATTATTCGGCGCGTCCGCTTATGAGCAACATTGAAACGTTGTTCCCTCGGGTCATTTGGATTAGCACGGAGTGGAGGGATAAGCCATGACTTTAAACCATAACCGGAATCACCTGCAATTAGAAGCACTTGTACTATATTTACAATGTATCATATAGTTTTTTCTTCACTTGTTGAGATATTTTTGCGCATAGTTATTAATACCTAACAACACTGCTCCAGGGAACGGCCTCCAACCTGAAGAAAAGTTGGTTGCAATTTTTGAAGCTCGTAATACTCTTGAATCGTGCACTGACCCCGGAAACCGACTGTTCACATAATAGAAGGAATAGTCGGGTCCGCATATAAGCATTACATTCAGGGAATGTGTGCCGTGACGGTTTACGTATTGCTCCTCAAATTGGGATGGTGCTATAAGCTTGACAAGTGTTCCATCCACTGCTCCACAGACGCTTGGGAACCCTCCTTTTCTTAAAAACTCGACAGCAATATGGGAACAGTCCCTTGGCCATCGGATAACGTGTCGCGACATTTTGTTCACAATTAGGACAACTACCCTACGCGCAGCTCTGCAGACCGGAGCTTTACTGACGCCATGCATGTCAGATATTCCATGAAGAGTGGTTCCAAGGGCAAGCCACTGAAGGGTCAATAAAAACTGTTGTTGAGGGGAAAGTGCACAGTTTTTGTCCGTCTTATGCTTGAGCTCTTGACCAATGACTTGAAGCACATCTTCTGCCTCTGAGGCACGAAGGCGAAACCTCTCCAAAAATTGGGCGTCATAAAACGAAAAAAAATTGATCCGTTGGCGATAGGTCTTTTTAACTCTTGCAAAATTAGCCTCTTCTTCCTCCTCGTCACTGGAGGAATTCATCATGGTTCTTTATTGAGCTACTTTCAATAATTGAATAAGTGATTTTTAGGGACTTTAACTTTTTATGAAATGAAGAGATGCATTTCACTGCGAAAACAAATACCCAATTTAACTTGCAGTGTGGGGGTACCACCTTGCAACTTTGCCTGTAAAGTAGCTGTCGATATTTGAAAAGCAGTGGTTTGGTGCAACAGAATGTTCTCCTAACCCATGCAAAGTACTTTACAAAGTAGAACTTTGCACATTGCTATTTTAACTTTACATCTCTGCTATTTTTGGTTTTGTGGAACAAGAATAGCAATGTAAAGTGATTTAGTAAATGAAAAGTCCTTGTAAAGTGGTTGGTGAAATACTCTACTGATGCCAGCATAATTTAATGTTGCAGGAATGGGCATAGGTATGTTGACTGTGTCACACGCTGCAATACATGTCACGCACAAATGAAGGGAGTACATTAAAAAGTAAATGTAGGTGATGTCGAGGAGGAACGTACTTGTTTGCAGATAAGTTTCAGACGATTCAAAGCTACAAATTTCGTATTTGCAAACTGTACTAGCAGAATATTCGTGTTCCTTAGAAGTAAATTTTTTCCCTTTACTTATGCCGTCTGAAACTGCAACCACAAGTGTGACACCAACACGACTAGGTAATATGTACGTACATAAGCTAAACGTTTATATTACTATAAAACTTTGGGCATAACCCTTTTTAGTGTCAGTGATCAATGATTAAAATCTGTAATGACTGATAATGACACGATATACATATTGTCTTAAAAACGCAGCTTTGATGTCACCATCTTGAATAGTAAAAACTGATGTTCTGTATATAGGCCAATAAAATTTTAACAAATTTGCATAATTTAAGGATAACACACACCACACCTAAGTAAACGTTATTGTTTTTTTTTCAAAAGAACGATGCTGAATAAAGCACATGATCATGTAATGGTAAGGGAAGATGCAACTATATTATTTGTAAAAAATCAAGTAGTTTGACGGCATTGCATTCACATTGCATTGTATTTGTAGAAATGAATCCAATATTGTGTTCGAGCACACAATATATAAAATAAATCAAAAATGTTTGCCATAAGATAACTTTTTGACATACAGCTTAGTTTATCATCATAATTTTCATAAAGTATTGTAAATTTAATTTAGACTTTAGAAGTTCATTGGTTTTTTTGTTGGTATTGCAAAAACAACAATGTTTCGTGAGTCCTGGAAAATTTTTAAAAAAATGCATAACATTAGAAGTAGAAATTTTATTTACTGATTATATCAATGACATTCTATTCCTTTTAGCATATCACTGGATTATACTTTCATTAAATATTATCAAGAAAGGAAGAAGCATGCAAGTATGAAAGAATATTAATGATAAAACAGTAGATTCACAAATCCACGAGGTATTGATTTGTGAAATTTAATTTCGGTAAGTGAAAACGATGCAATAATATTAATGAGTTTTCTAACAGTCCTATAATATTTGTTTGCTAAAATGTCTGTAGAGCGTAGCTTCGTATATATCAGAATGGTGCAGGATATTTAAGTCCATCGTAAGCACAACGTTAAAATTCAATAATTGTTTCTTCTCATGTTAAAATGCAAACACTTACAAACACATTTTTGTGGCCAGCACCAGACGAAAATATATAACATAAAGTCTGGATTTCAACTTTTTAATAGGCTAAATGTATGATATGCCATAGCTTTATATGCTTGATACTTTCCACTGTCAGCAAAACCTGTGATATGGAGCATTGTTTCAACTTTCATCAGCATGCAGAGATATAAAAAAGTTAAATGATAAGGTCAGGTTGGCAGTTTCTAATTTCATACAAAAATCTTGCTGCGCAAGTATCCAACGATGATAATTGTGTCTATGCATATTATAACAAAAAATTGCTTGTTCAAACTTATAAAGAGGATGTATGAGGAATCCCCAAGTTCAATATTTCAATAGGACAAGAATTCCAAATATGGTAATTACGGCTAAAAATAACTTTTTATGTGAAGTGTCCCTACTCTGTGAGTCGAAAATAGTAGATCCTGAAAGTTGATCTATCAAAATGTATGCCTGTACTTTTGCTCAAAGAGAATAACCATTAAAGAAGCAGTAACCTGTTGTGTGTTTTTAAGCAATACGTTTTTCAATTTCACGATTTAATTTTGTCTTGTCCATACATGCTTAAACATCATGTTTTACACAACAACGGATGGTCAATAGTCGACCGTAATGGTGTCAGATAGTTGATGCTTTGAAATAACATATGCCAAACAAGGAAAATATTGGATAATTTCTCAGTTTAGATTCATTTTCAATTCAAGTTGAATGATTTTATTTGAAATTAAGTCTTAGGTTCTCTCTATGAAAGCTATTCGTGTACTTTTGTTTTCGCTTTTCCATTATTTTAAATCAAATTTAGAGTGCATCTTCCAGCAACGAGTTCTAATAAACAAATATGTGATTTTTCTATACCACACATACAACATAACATACACAAATAGCAGTTATTTATGATAAACTTCAGCATTGAAATAAATTGATAAGAAATTTAAAGTAAACTAACATTGATGGATTCGGAATTGTAAATATTCTTGCTATTACGATTAAAACTTTGATTAATTTCCTGATAGCAACCCAACCCAGTTTACGCATCAAAGATCATGTGAAATTACCATACAATCTCAATCAAATACTGCCCTATCTGTCAGTCATGAACCATAAAGCTATATCCCATGCTTGATTAAATGTCTTATTCTAGTGAAACGTTTCTGAACTACCTCAAGAAGAGTTTTAGTAAGAAATCAAAATGTCAATGACCATACTTTCTGCACAGCAAGTTGCGGAAGATGTACTGGGTTTCCGGTTATCATTTAGTTCTGTAATGGTAATTGAATGGGTAGCTAGAGAGAAAACTTGAATTCCATGGCTAAGAGAACATTTATTTCCATCGTTAGTAAAAGTGAAGTAGTGAACTTCACCTTGCTGTCTTGTTAACACAAAAGGCAATAGCGTGATGGAGCCATGAGCATTTAATTTAAGGATAAAGTATATCTGTCGCTTATCACGTACGATCCTCTTGGACACAAACACCCTTTGATGCTTAAAAAGTCTTAAAGAGCTACTTAAATGTGCTAACGTGGTGTATAATGAGGGCTCGTTATAAATAGCATGTATTTTTAACTGATTATCTGCTACTGTGCAGAAAATATGACATGTGAAGCAGAATGACAGGAATTTTACAATCTCTCTGGCGCCCCTCTGCCATGTGGCAACAAGATCTTAATGATTATTTCATACAGTATTATAACACATGCATGCAAATTAAATGTGAATACGACGATGACTGTGTATTTTTAACATTTAGCACTATAAACGTAATGCAAAGATTGACCTTTTCAGCTAAAAATAGAACGGGGTTATGCAATCCAGTAAAAAAAGATAACAAAAGAGGTAATGATGTATTTAATGTGGAACAAAAAACGACCAGTCAGTCAGCTATTATCCTTCCTCACTTACAACTACTTTGTTTGCAACATACGTACCAATCTGCACGTCTTACTAAAAGAGCAAACGTTCACTTTGAGTGCATTAATTACCAAAGATCATGTGACCAGTAAATACGTTTTATAGGCTTACGACGATGTAAGTACATCTGCACTGCCTAAAATCTGTGGTTTGCATTCAATCATTGCAATAATCTGGCTTGTTATACGTGATTGTTTGGATTTTATCGATACTCAAAGTCGAGTGTATGTACCTATGTAGATATTTTTTGTAGTTCTCAGACATGGAAAAAGAGCTACTTGGTCATCTTAATAATCAACTTTGTTCTAATTAGCATTACAAATGAGAAGAAATCTTGATTAAAGATGATCGAATTATATCATAGCAAGCACGTAAATATTTTGATCTTTTAACGTTTCTTTTAAGCTGGTAATTTATTTAGATTATCACCTACGCACATATAGTCTCATATTACATGTATTTGTTCATAAATATTATGTTATAGATCGGAGAGTAATTTTGTAGAACATTCGAATTTGACTGGCGCCAGTATTTTTAGCTTCATACGCTGCTGCATAATTATGTTTGTGTTTCTCAACAACAGCCGCATTTTTCAACGGAGTCTGGTTATTATCAGAGTCCATAAAATCATCGCATACGATTGGATGGACAACTTATCTGACAAACAACTTGTTCCAAGCATGGACTTAGGTTAGGTACGCAAGACTGGAATGATGACAGATAGAATAGATAGATAGATATTACAACGCTGAAACACAAGAAACCACCACTTTAAAATGGGTATGATCTTCCACACATTTGACAACTCAGGCTGTTCATTATGGAATTAACGCCCAAGCAAATAATGCGTAATAACATGAATGACATGAAGTCTTAAAGTAAACAAAGTAAAGTTATTTTTGTACCAAAATGTTGTGAATTTAAGCAGTTATATGTAACAAGTTACGTAAATACGTTAAGAAAAAACCTAAATGTAAGCTATGCATTAGTGCGTGATTTTGATTATATCTCAAGTTTACCTATATCGAGTATACAATGTTATACTGAAATTATTGATTTTGCTTTTAAAAACTGATTCTTGTAGATACATATCTGGATGCTTTACTTTTATTACTTCTACTTGTTTTTGTACAGCAGTACGCTAGTTTATATAATGTTTTCAGCCTCTCATGTTCTTTCCTCAAATCGGGAAACGATTGATGAAAGAAATATATTTCCTCAAATTGGGAAACGATTGATGAAGGAAATATATTTCCTCAAATATTTCCAATGAAGGTGCATATAAGTATATCTGGATAAATAAAAATCGTCTATTCCACTTTGGGCTCCTCGGGTTTTTGTTCGTCTCCATCTTTAACTTCAGCAGGGTCCTTCCCATCCACAGGTGGAGGTGGAGAAGCGTCATTGAGTTCCGTTGCAGTGGTTTCGGGCTCTGTTAGAGATGGTGGAATTTCCTCTACTTCGTTGGTTGTTGCATT